>JAODUE010004185.1:0-10745 GCA_027564755.1 Amblyopsis hoosieri
TTGACCAGTGATCATGTTGGCATGTTGACCAGTGTAGAGCCTAGTCTGTCATAACCATGTGTAACGATGTCAAGACAACTGCGCTACATTGATTGTATTTCCTACAGTAGGCTAAAATGCAATCTTAGCCTAATAGCGTCTGGGTCTGGACGATGGCATCGTCTATCGACCCAACTCTGAGGAAGTTCCCTATGGCATTAAAGGGAGAGGTGTTTTTGTTTTGACTAAATTCAAAAATATCAACTATCTTTTTCCAGAATCCCTGAATCCACCTATAATCCTCATTAGCATCACAAACTAATTTAATATTCCCAAGAAAGAAAACCATGGGTGTGTATGTTAGGCCAGAGAAGATAAGAGACATGCACTCTCCCAGTGCCTTTGTTTTAGTCTGCCTAACCAAATATAACTCACCAAAGTATAGCTATATTGTACCACAAATTAGGCTTGTAAGTAAATATCTGTAAATACATATTTCTGTTATTCTGTTACAAATTAATATGTTGCTTGATATTCTCGCTTCTTTTTACAGTTTACTTTGCTAAATGTTTTTTTGACAGTACTGGTTCAAGCAAGAAATAAAAGTTGGGATTCAACTAGTTAAATATCTTGATTATCTTTTTTACTCCATACAACCTGTGGCGCAAATGGAAAATGTTAGTCTTTCTGGTTACTTCAATTTTACCATGTTTGTGAGTATAGGTTACTACCGCTATCCAGCTTTTGCTTTTTGTCTCTTTTTGTATGGAGCCATTGTCTCTGCTAATCTAGTCATAATGCTGGTAATATTTAAACAAAGAACGCTTCATGAGCCCATGTATGTATTTGTTTCATTTCTGTCTTTTAATGCTCTATATGGTTCTGCCGGTTTCTTTCCCCGAGTCTTGATGGATATTCTATCTGATACTCATTTGATCTCAAGGCCAGCTTGTTTCATCCAGATCTATGTGATTTATACCTATGCATCTTATGAAGCTACTATTTTAAGCATTATGGCATATGATAGGTATATTGCTGTGTGTCACCCTTTACATTACCACAGCAAAATGACCAATCAAACTGTGATGAAGTTGGCAGCCTTGGCATGGATTTCTCCTGCCATTTCTTTGGCAATAGTTGTTTATTTATCTGTCCAAGTTCCGTTGTGTGGCAATCAAATAGCAAAATTGTTCTGTGCCACATGGAATGTTGCCAAATTGTCATGCATCTCCATTGTTCTCAATAACATTGTTGGCTTGTTAGTTGCAATATGCACAGGTTTTCTCCCCTTGTGTTTTATCGTGTATACATATTTACAAATCTTGCTGGTTTGTAAGAAGGCCTCACACGAATTCAGGAGTAAAGTGTTGCAGAGCTGTTTGCCACATATCATTACATTTACGATTTATATAATTACAGCACTTAGTGATATTGCCCTGAGCCGTTTTAATGTAGAGGAGCTAAGTCCAATTTTAGCCGTTATTTTGTCTCTGGAATTTGTATTGATCCCTCCAATTCTGAACCCTCTTGTGTATGGCCTCAAGTTACCAGAAATAAGAAGGCATATATTGAAGTTGTTATCAAGGTAAAAGTTGATTTATAGTGCTACAAAATTATTGCATAAGATCATACATGTTTAGAATTAATAAATGTCTAGAATTCAGTCAATCTATCATTGTCCATATAACGACAACCTAATTATTTCAATGGAACAGTTATATTGATGTTTTGACAAAATGCATATTTTTTTTAGATAACTTAAAATCTAACTATGTGAATATAGTACTGTACACCTCTTTTTTTACTGTATACCTCATTTTGCTGCTTTGTGTGTAATCCCCCATGCAACAAGTAAGTTGATTTTCAGAGAAAAAGTTTTGTAATAACGTGCATTTGTGTTTTTTTTTATTAGCAGGTATAAGAAAAAAGCACTACATAATCAAATATGCAAGCAGCGCTCAGCCACAATATCGTACCGCCAAGTGGTTTGGAATGTCGGCTCTTCTGAGCTTATGGATCTTTAAATGTAGTTCAGTATAAAGACCAAGTCTTTTGAGAGAACCGAAGATCCAACTAATTTGAGTCAGTTACCTGACACATAAACAATTGTTAGAAATACTCATCATACAGTATTGGTGTTGCCACTTTCATGTTGTATCTCGTTGGCTGATTAGAGTAAGCAATGTGCTTTTAATATTGAGGTTGAGCCCCAACCTCAACAACATTTAAGTTTTTTGTCTCAGTGGACTGATTTATGCAGATAATTATGCTATAGAAACTCTGAACAGTTTGCCATTTAACAAATAATTAAGGATAAACTTTTACTTTAAATACAGTGGGATAATATACTTCGCTTGAGTCTTACTCAAACTGGTGCTTGTGTCTAAAGACCGGAAGACTCCGATCCTATGATTGTTTCCTTCTTATTTAATTAGCCTACTCTTTACAGTATGCTAGTATTCAGATAATGCTGCATGTTAAAACATTTTAAAAGCGTTTACAACATGCAAGTGGCCTCGTCCACAATACAGTAGGCCTATCGCTAAGTGGTTTGGAATGTTGGATCTTCTGAGCTTATGAATCTTTGAATCTAGTTCAGTATAAAGAACAAGCCTTTTTATTTGTGTTTTGGTGTTTAACATTAAAACCGCAAATAATCTCTGTATACCTAAGAACACGGAAATATAGGCTATTCATGAAAGCAAAAATCCCACTTGTTGTTGTTGTTGTTGCATGTCAACTAACTTAAGATAATGCTACCGGCACTTCGCTGTAGTCGGGAACAGCTGTTCATCCACGCCAGTTTGTAGCATAAAATGCAGTTCTGTTGAATCTCACCCACACTTCAGTCATGATCGCAAATGTGTCCGTGGTGTACCTGCAATGTGTTTCCTTATCATAAGCAGAAAGGAAGCCCAGGGTCTCCACGAAATTGGTTACTCGACAGCGTTGAGATGAGAAATGTTTTGAACCATTACTCGAACCAGAAACATTCCATCTCACTGTTTATTTCCCCAATACACCCCTCACATAGAAGCACACTCAATTTGTGACAAGTGTCACATCCAAGGATGCTCCACGCTACTCGATGTGTGCGCTTCAGCCCGTGTACACTTGCTGACTGCAACATCAGACAGACAGAAGATTGGGGGACTTCAATATATTATTAAAACATAGTTGGGTCATTCCTGTTATGCAGACAAGCTATACCTCCCAACAAAATGATGGATTGTTTTTGTAGTATTTACAAATGTTAACACACACCATCCCACAAGAACAAACACAATATTCCAAACCTTAGATACAGTATAAAAACCTCTGGTTCTGCAATGATATCAGTTCAAAAACAATATATCTCAGCTGATAATACAGTTTTTTTCAGTCGCTAACAAGCGTTTGTCCAACCAGTTGTCAAATTTTCGAAACTCTAAACACAATTAGCACAGCATCTGCCTTTTGTGGCCAGAAACAATATATTTCAGCTGATAATAAACAAACAATTAATTATCACACTGCTGATTTATGTTGGGTAAATTGGGCCAACCACAGCTGATTCCAGTCTGTCTTAGACTCAGTGGCAGGGTTTTTTCTATTACATTGACACTTATACAGTAAAAGGAGGACTTTGAGGAGTGATGTTTTTGGAAACAAACAGAAAAAGACAAACACTGTAATGTCTGGACGAGGAAGAGTAAGAGCAAGGGGCCCATGGAGTAGAGCAGGCCCAGTGAGAGGAGCAGTGAGAGGAGCAGGGAGTAGAGCAGGCCCAGTGAGAGGTGCAGGAGAGGAGCAGGAGCAGTGAGAGGAGCAGGTGCAGTGAGAGGAGCAGGCCCAAGGAGAGGGCAAGGTAGAGGTGTAAGAATGCGTGGTGGTGGCATTCCAAGGGCTGCAAGAACAGTAGATGTGATGATGATGAAAACAGAAATCAGATACAGTAATTTTGTGCTTTTTTAGTTCCTCCCCTTTTTATCTGGGCTTTTTGCTGTTGTTTTTTTGTTCAGACTGCTCTTGTGTGTTTAATGGATATTTTGTTCACTGTAAGCAATACTGTAAATCTTTTTCTGTTCTATCATACCGTGTTTCTACTGTACCTCCTGTAGTAAACAGTAAAGAAAAAAAAAACTGATTTGCTTTTTACTGGAATGCTTTTGAATGTGAACATTACTGTACATGTGGACATACAGTTCCCAACCAATAAATTTAGTGTAAAAACGGTGGATTGCATGTTTTGCATGAAAATATCTGTAAAACTGACACATAAAAGTCTATGCAGTTTTTGTAATAGCCACAACAATAGCCAGAATTTTGAATCCTGGTGTACTTTGATTGACTGCATGTACTTTGTGAAGTCAAAACAAGTGTTATTCTTTGACAGAATTATTTAATTTTGAGTCAGATTTCCAGTGTTTTGGCAAAGTTAGTGTGTGCAGAGAAAGATGTGTTCTATTTTGGAATTAAGTGTTAGTATATATTTAACAAAATGTGTTTTTGAGAAGAAAATTATCCATTTGGCCAATTGTGTTTTGTAGGTGTGAATCTGTGTTAAGAGTTTAGAAAAAGTATCTGAAGTATGGGTAAGCGCTTGTTAGCGATTGAAAAAAACTGTAACATATTCACCTTTAATATTTTTGTATAGGCTAAATTATAACATATATTATACTTATACAGTATATTAACCTGGCTTATTCACTCAGACATATTTCACTTCACTTGCTGGAGCTGCTGCCCCCGTGACCCGACTCTGGATAAGCGGGAGAAGATGGATGGAAGGTTTCACTTCCTTATGCAATCTGTGCTCGTTTACAATTATTTTTCTATGCACAATATTTTTTGTGTGTGAAAATAAATATTTTTAATTTACTTAGAACAGTAAAGCAACAGGATTCAAGGAGGCAGAAGCTCTCAGCCATGGATCCTAAGTGCGCACAAGTTTATTTTTCTGTTTTTCTGCCTGTAAGATAGTGACTCGCCTTGCCCCCTGAGGTACAAAGTGGTATTACAAGGTTGAGAGGCTGTACGGTACACAGTACATAGATTAATTTGATCAAAACTGATATTTCCTATACCTCTTTTGATAGTTTTAATTGTTTTTTTTAAATGGTTTTAACTAAACAAATTACATGTTTCACCTTTAAACTTAAAATTTTACTAATTAGGACTGAGCCACTTAATGTAAACTGAAACAGTAAAATGTGCTCATGTTATTAATATGGTACAGTGACAAACCACCAGGAAACATGTACTTGTGTCCACTTGTACTCAATCAAGGGGAGTCTTTTCCCATCCTTGAGGCTACATTGGAAAATGTGTAATTACTACAAGGTGAAATATAACTACAAGGTGCTGTTACATGATTTGCATGGATTGAATGTGTTATTATTATTATGAAGTTATGATTATTTACATAGTACATACAATGTTACTGAGCAGCAACACATTAAATGTAAAGCGAATCAAATAATTTTCTCATGTTATTACTATGTATTGAGGAAGATTGCTGATGTTTTAACATCCCATAAATTCCCAAAAATAACTAATAATAATAATAAATCAGATACATTGATACAGTATGTCTTTCATGAGTTGACACAACTTTCATGTTTCCTTTGCCAGTACATTATTTCCATCTAATTAGTTGTACCATCTAATGTTTTTTGTCTGGTATGCTCTTTCAATGTGTTTTTTGTGACATATACTTTGAGGATATTTTGAGGACGTTGTTAGTGTGGTTGACTGTTTGGCTATTGTAAACCAAAATCAAATCAAATCAAATGTATTTATAGAGCACATTTAAAAACAGCAAGTGTCAACCAAAGTGCTGTACAATGAAAGAAAACAAAGGAATCCAAACACGAAGTCAAACATGACAAACATAGAAATTACTGTTCACCTTTAGCTACCCATTTCAGACTCGAAAGCCAAGGAAAATAGAGTGAATATTCCTGCACCCTTGTTGCGCATAGCCAGACGTTTCTGTTTTACTCAATGTGTGCAGCGTGTGGGACAGTGACATGCACCTTGCAAGTGCAAAATAATGTATGTATTTTGTGATTCTCTGCGGGAGAAATACGAGATGTGGCCTGTGAGCGTGTTCACTCTGACAGTGAGACTGCTAAGTGTGTAGTAGCTATGTAACTGTAAACTTCATTCATTAAAGAAAACTAATTTACCTTATTAACTGGAGCCATTTCCTCTTCTACTTCTCATCACAAGGAAATCCGATGAAAGTTAAATATCATGTTAGCATGTTTATCTTAATTAAGCCTGACTGCATGTGTACTGTCCATCCATCTTCTCCCGCTTATCCAGAGTCGGGTCGCGGGGGCAGCAGCTCCAGCAAGGGACCCCAAACTTCCCTTTCCCAAGCCACATCAGCAAGCTCTGACTGGGGGATCCGAGACGTTCCCAGGCCAGTGTGGAGATATAATCTCTCCCTCCACCTAGTCCTGGGTCTTCCCCGAGGCCTCCTCCTAGCCGACGTGCTTGGAACACCTCCCAAGGGAGGTGCCCAGGAGGCATCCTCACTAGATGTCCGTACCACCTCAACTGGCTCCTTTCAACGCAAAAGAGCAGCGGCTCTACTCCGAGTTCCTCACGGATAGCTGAGCTTCTCACCCTATCTCTAAGGGAGAGCCAGCCACCATCCTGAGAAAACCCATTTCAGCCGCTTGTACCCGTGACCTTGTTCTTTTTTTTTCGGTCATGACCCACCCTTCATGATCATAGATGAGGGTATGAACGAAAATTGCCCCGTAGATCGAGAGCTTTGCTTTCCGGCTTAGCTCTCTTTTGCTCACAACGGTGCGGTAAAGTGACTGCAATACTGCTCCCGCTGCTCTGATTCTCCGGCCAATCTCCCGCTCCAATGTCCCCTCACTCGCGAACAAGATCCCGAGATACTTGAACTCCTTCACTTGGGGTAAGGACCGATGATGCCATCAGAACCACATCATCTGCAAAAAGCAGCGATGAGATCCCCAGGTCATCGAACCGCAACCCCTCCTCACCACGACTACTCCTCAACATCCTGTCCATAAATATCACAAACAAGATTGGTGATAAAGCGCAGCCCTGGCGGAGACCAATCCCCACCTGAAACGAGTCCGACTTACTGCCGACAGTCCATACACAGCTCACGCTTTGGGCATACAGGGATTGGATTGACCTTAAAAGGGACCCTCTCACCCCATACTGCACCTCCCACAGTATCTCCCGGTGGACCCGGTCATACGCCTTTTCCAGATCGACAAAACACATGTAGACCGGAAGGGCATACTCTCCCCATAGGATGGAGATGGAGGCGCCACGTTGCTTATTCAGTCTGTGCCCGGCTAGGCTCTGTGGCAAACCCGTCGGCATGTGTACCGGACCTGGAAATAGCATTATTGAATGTTGTTACGTCACAACTTAATAACCTCCATACAATTATAAAAAATTTTTTAAATAGCCTCCATGAAACCAGCAGTATTTTAAAACATCTGTAGCAGAAAGTCCATTCTATTCCCTGACCGATAACACACAACATCAGCAGTTCACAAAGAATGACACTCTGACTTGCTTGGACTCAGGGTTTATATAGCACATAGGCGTGGTGTGGGTGAATTCTTGACATTGTCTTCTGCTGATGTGGTGTCTGGAGCACCCGGTGGGGGCCAGTCTACTCCTTGATGGTATGGCATCGTTGTGGAATGGCATGTCAAAGCTCTAGACACACAGACAATTGCAGAGTGGCATACATCACTCGCACACATAGCATACAATCTTTCATCCTGACATGACATCATCATGACTTCATCAGTCTCGTTCCCCCACCCTTATCTGTTCTACAAGGTCTCTCACAGACATGTTGTCTTTCTCTGTGATTTTCCACCACTCCAATAGACTGTTCACTTTTAAGCAATAACGTAGCACACTCTCACACACAACCATTATAATATCTAATATATATCTAAAATAGAATATCTAAAATGTTAAGCACAATTTTCTACAATAGGGTGGGGTTTGTCTTTTGTTCTTTGTCGGTTATTGCTTCCTGACAGTTGCTGTGGGGTGAGTGTTTTGCATGTCTGTTTATTATTAAAACTTTGCTCATTCTGAAACTTGCGCCTGGTTCCTGCCGATCCCGCACCACAGCGTTACAGTATGCTAGTAGGCCTAACTTATTACATTACCACCTCCGGGTAATATTCAAGTCACAATATGACTTCAACAATACTTCAACTTTATGCTGACTTAGTATATAGAATAACATTTGTCTTTTAAATATACTATATGTACATTACAACAGTAATAACGCATTATCCTCCCACATAGTCACTCCTGGAATATTAGTATTTAGTGTTACAGATAGGGTCAAACCTTCTCATAGCTAGGCCTCCTGCTGCTGTTACTTGAACACTACAAGTTAGCATCACATTCCTGCCATAAAACCTTCAATAGAACCATTTGTCACATGCACCTCTAGTCTGCTAAATGCATAGGTTAAAGGTTAATCACTAAGTTCAAGCAAGCTAGTTCTAAAAGGAGTTATTTCATGCTCCTTTTCACTTGTTGAAACAGTGCCTTGACTTCTCAAAGCAATGTAGTTGACCAGCTTAGGTGAAAATACCACATAAATTATGTGGAATAGCACGATCACAACCACAACTCTCAAAAAACTGTCAGATTTCAGGGACTGTTGCTTTAAATTTAACAAACCACTGCCCACCCGCCCTAACTTCCATGTATCTGTTGATGTGAGGCTCTGATTGCTTTACTGCTAGTACTCAAATGCGTTTTGAACATAGTTTTACGGGTTTTGAACCACATATGGTTTATTTTCAGCAGTGTTTTAAGGTGTTAATATTGCGCATTAATATTGCACCATCCAGACTACAGTAAAGGATACAGGAGGCAGAATGTACTTCTTTGTTGTTCGTGTCAATAAACACAGCAGAAGCTTGGTCACACAGCCCTGTGAAGAAACAGGAGTGGTACGTTTTGATAACCAGCCATGTATCTACTAAGCACATTATTTCATGAATGGAGGTTAAATTATACCATATGTAGCATAGTGAACCTTGCCCCCTTCTGGATGTGATTGTCCTAATTATGAACGGCCATAATAATTGTGTATATAAGTGGCCAGGTATCACTCCCTGACATATGCCCTTTGTCGCACCTCCCCTTTTTTCCAACAGAGATTCGTCGACTTGTGAGGTGTGTTTGTCCCGGGAGGTTATTGTTTGACTATTTTGTCACTGTATGATTTTAATTGTGACTTTCTTTTAATGCGCAGCCTGCCCTGAGTTACTGTGCTCATTTGTATGGTATTATTGCACTGCTATTCAGCTAGGTGCAATATCTTATAATATTGTATTGCCATATTTTATGTTGTAGCCTTTTGTTCTGTTTTCGAGTAGACCCCATTGGCGCGGTGTTGCGCAGCCGGAGAATTCAGACTATTCTGTTTTGGTATTTGTTACTTTTGTTTATTTTGTATCAACTGGTCTAATTTGCCCAACTAATAGTTTTCTTTTCTATTTCCATCCGTTCAAGGTAACGGCTGAGTGCCCCTGGGAAGGCTAGGCACCTGTGGTGGATATCCTCACTTGCATGGCATTACGAGCACCCAGTTTTTTAGTGTTTGCTGTGTGTGTCTGCATATGCACACGTGTGTGCTTTAGTGGTTGCTCTCTCTCTCTGTGTGTGTGTGTGTGTGTGTGCATATTGTGACGGCCCTGCCTTGTTTAAGTAGGCCTCTGGTCCTGATTTGCTGGGTAGGCCCTAATCAGGCAAATTAATTACACCTGGGCTTATCAATTATATAGGTGTGTGCAGCACACTGTTTGGTTGTGACCCTCCTGGCACCACACATGCTGTTGTTGGTTTGTCTCTTAGTTTGGTTTGCGTCTTTGTTTGGTTAGCCTCTTAGTTTAGTTAGCATGCAACACGCACCCCCTATATTCAGTACTTACACTTACCGACATTCACACCTCATTCTATTGTTATTCTGTTTGTTAAGTGTTTGGTTTGATTAGTTTGTTTGGTTTACGGCCCATGAGCCAGGCCGTAACAATATGTAACAGTTTGCGTTAGTGTTTGCGGGGTGTGGTTTGGATGGGACCACTCTTAATAGTCTGCCTCTCTCAGGTAAGCCTCAGTCTTTACCCTCTGAGCCCACTTTGTAGTTATTTTAGTGGGCCTATTATGGTTTGACCTGTTGTTATTTTTAAACCCTAAATCGACGGGCATTCATTGTCCAGGTATAATAAATTTTATATTTGATTTTGCATCTGAGTAACCTTCTTTTCAGGCGTCCAGCCTAAGCATATTAATTATAAATAAACATTTATTTTCTTTGAAACCCACGTCTCTTGCTTCATGTATTAACAAGTTTGTGTGCCTTGGACATTAATATTTCTCTGGGTGAAATTCCCAGAGTGGCGTAGTCTTTTCTAAAAAACCCTTGGTGATGCCACACATAGCACAACATCGCAGCCATCCTTGCCCGCTAAACAGCCATGTACACATAAGCACATATTAATGAATGAATGAATGAAGGGTTAGATAGCATGAAACCGCAGCCTTTCTTGCCACTATGGTACAGGGTTATGATAGATAAGTGGCTAGCTGCTAGCAACAACACAAAGTGATATTCGGTTAAACAATAAACGTTAAAGTTAAACAAAGACATATTTTATCTTTGTTGTGTAACATCCCCTTGGTCTCGCCGGTGTGGTACGGCCGGTGGAGGACTGCCCGCATCCCCAGCGCCTCACACCCAC
>JAODUE010004187.1:0-10744 GCA_027564755.1 Amblyopsis hoosieri
CCCCCCCCCCCCCCCCCCCCCCCCCCCCCCCCCCCCCCCCCCCCCCCCCCCCCCCCCCCCCCCCCCCCCCCCGATTAGATGGCTGTGGCCTTATCTGGAGCGCATGCTCCTCTTCGAGAACCCTGAGAGAGTCGTACGCCTTCATCTTCTCTCCGCAGACACTCTCCTTTCAGCCTTTCAGCCTAGCTAATCCACCCCTTCCCACCCACCCCGACACCAGCTCTGCGCCACTTCCTGTGCTAACAGGAAGCCAGGTGTGTGCGCCACATACACGCGCACGTCAACCGGTAGATGAACATTTTAGTGGGTGGGAAGAATACAAGTTAATTACATTGAACATATAGTTCAATGTAAGTGCAGGTGACAGGCCTATATACTATATATCGGGGCTATTCAACTCCGGTCCTGGATGGCCGCACCCTGCATGTTTTAGATCTCTCCCTGCTCCAACACATCTGATTCAAGGTTGTTAGAAGCCTGATCCACCTGGGCCAGAGCCAGGTGGAGCTGGGCTCTGGTACATAAGGGCTGAGCTCTGGCTGAGCTCCAACACTTTCAGTCTAGGCAAACCGTTAAAAATAATGTTGCTGGAGTCTCCCGCATTTTACAAGCGGCTCCCGGACCCCCCCAAATAATCAAATAGCATACAAACTCCCGGTAAAGCAAAGTCTTTCTGGGAAGGGGGGAAGTGCAAGTGGATGCTCGAAGACATCGTGAGTTAGGGCTCCCCCACATACAAAATCCCAATTTAAACACTACTATTAGAGGTTCAGACATTTCTTATAACCATGTCTACTTTGGATGGCTTGTAATTTCTTCCAATGTCGCCTCAACTCCTCGCCACCCATCTTTAGTGACACCCATTAATCACATTAGGTATTTGGAAGAATTGTCTGCCGTGTGTCAGTCTTGGCTGACCCTAGCATTTGGAGAAGGAAGATAAAGACGTTCCAGTGACAGCTCGGAAATAGCCTCACCCCCCCATCCCTGCCTCACCCCCTCAGGTCAGCCTTCAAAGGGATATGAAAATTATTCTACGTAAGACGGAAGGAAAACAATTGAGTTGTTCACAAAGGGATGAATGACATTCAGAAGTCACGCATTTCCTGTTTTGCGCAGAGAGATGGCGGCGATTTTGACCTGCAACTTTGCACAGTGATGAGCGTGTAATGATGGGCAGGATTTCTTTCAAGCAACTGTCATAATAGCCGCCAAAAAATTGTTGCTAGTGTTAGCACGCTGCTAACTGTATTCCTGCATTAAAACGTTTGTCTATCCAGTATTGCGCTGTATATTTTCACGGATTGCCTTTTATGTTGTACTCCTTCGACTACGGAAGCTGTCGAAAATTGTGAAGCTTTTTGTGAGTCCTAGTTCCAATCAAAATGTCTCTGAATGGGTGGGGGTGCAGGACCAACATCATTGCCCCTAATGTCACGTAACATTATCAGCTCTCTGGTTTCACACAATGGCTCCATTGTGTTCTCTGTTGAGAGGAGCTTATCAGGGAAAGACAGGAAAGGAGGACTGGAAGGAGAAAATGAATAGAAAAAGTATATTTGATCACTGTTTAGTGAAGGAGAGAGTTCTCAAAATAGTAATTCTATTTCTTGATGAAACCCAACTACCTTGTCTAATTAATTGAAGCGCGGATAATTATCGGCAAATGTTATTTAAAAGCAGGGGTGTATATTTATTTATTTATTTATTTATTTAAAAGTAATTCTCCTAACAAGGGCAACCTATTTTAATATCTACTTGTGGTTTGGCTGTGCTACAGTACGCATGATGGTTTTTCGAGTTATATCTGCAAAGACAGGCTGTATACTTCCCGAAGCTAACCGTGGCTGCTGTGCCAGGTCAGATCAAACTAAACCCCTTAGCTGGAGGTGGAATGTCCAGCCTTGGTTTTGGTTTTGGTTTGGATGCCGTCGCTGTTATCATACTGGTCGAGGCTACATCCTCGGAATTGAATGGTGGACATTGTGTTTAAATGTTGTATGTGGACATTTTTAACATGCCCGCCAGGTCGCTCTTGAAAAAGAGATTTTAATCTCAATGAGTCTTTTTACCTGGTTAAATAAAGGTGTATATATCCTCTGCTGTTCTTGAGACACATATACTTACTTCACATAATAGTCCAGGGACTGATTAGACTTACTAAAAAATGTTGTATTACTGTATGTAGAGTGACATTTCATAAATTCATGTAAGAAATGAATGCCATTAATTAACTCTAATTCCACAACCTTAATTACACAGCAGTTTTCAGAAACTGAGTCATATACAGGAAAAATAAATACGTGCTGTAATATGTAGGCTAGTATTTAACTAGCAATTAATTACTAGTTAAATACCAATAACCAATAACAGTAGGAACACCATACTATATAGTATGTCAATATGTGTTTTGGTGTTACTTACTTCTCTCTCAATGTCAAAACTTATTACAAAGGCATTATGTGGAGTTGAAAGCATTACTGGCATAATACTGTGTAAAACGTCCCATAGAAGGGCAAGGAACCATATATGGTCAGTGAGCTGACCTCGACTTGCATCATAACAATGTTACATTTTGAAAAAAGTGACAACAGTAATAATGTCTTGTAATATCCTCCAATAACACTCTAGGGCTGACATTTTTAATTTCTAAGTATTTCAATGAGTGCCCTCTAAAGGGTTAAAATATAGGTCATTAATTACGTAGATGCTACTTAGTAATATACAGAGATACAGCTGAATTGTTGTCACTGATTTATCTATTAAAGTGTTATAGGCACTTTAATATATGCACGATTTAATTAAAAATGGCAGTCCAAACAGTAGACAAGGACGAGAGTGAAAATCAAATGTCAGCCAACCAGCTGAGTTAAATTTTAATCAAACAGACCTGACCAAACAGAACTGATAGCTAACTGAACACTTCAGCCAGCATTGGCTATAAAATGTAAATAGGCTAAACAAAACTCAACAAACTATAGTCCTTTCACAAGCCTAAATTATGCACACTCATAAACATAAACACTTTCTTTTAAGAGACAGAGGGAATTTCATGAAAATGACAGAGAGACTCCTAAGGGAAACATTTTCTAGAATTAATAAATTAACGATATGTTATTATTTGAAACCACCATTGTTGTTCTTTTGTATTTTCTTTCTTGCAATAAAAAAAATAAAAATATGTACTGTAATAAACCTGTGTTGCATACATCACTATGTATATAATCTTGCCAATGGCAGAAACATTTACCCAAAGCCGTTTGCAATAAGTGCTGCCTGTGTGGACCAACGCAACCACACGGGCAAATTAGTAAACAGAGGCTCATGGTTCTCTAAAAGAACCCAAAGGCCTTGAAGATCAACTGTATCCCATTTTGAAGACAGAGATTTATCGCCTCTTTTCCGCCTCGACAGTAATCCTTGAAACGGTTTCCTCTCATCCAGACTTTGCTCAACCCCTTGACTAGAGAGGAGGGACACCCGTGAGCTATACCGTTTTATGTACAACAAAACTGCCCCCCCCCCAACACACAGACACACACACACACACACACTGAATATCTCACACTAAATGCTACTAATCTACCGCCTAGTAGAACTTTAAAGAGAGCATCGAGAAGTACTTAAAGTCCGTTAGCCGTTTGAGGTATTTCTGAGGAACTGTCGAGGCACAGAGTAGCAAAAGTAACAATTTCTTGTTGCCTTGCAGCCCTCATTCCATTGCTATGCAAGGAACAGAGGTTTGTTAATCTCACGGCGCATGGAGAATCACTCTCTCGGATATGTTAGGTCTTAGCACTTGTGAATTCCTGCTCTGATCTCGCCTCCTGTTCAAATATTTCAAGGAATAAAGAGGGGATCATAACACATATGCTGCCCTGCTGTGATATTTGCAGGTATTAATGTGGAAAGGGGCCATTGTTCTAATTAAATTCTGTGTCCACGGGATCAAAGTTATTTTATTTTATTTTTTGGACAGAAGACACCATATGGTGCACATCGTTTTGCAAATGCTCAAGAGTGCGGACTGGCATGCAATGCATAACTGTTCCAGATAGGTTTTGATTAATATGACATAACTGACTGTAGCTTTGCTGTGGCAACGCACCATATGCTGCCCATGGATAACTGAGAGGTCATTCAGATCTTCTGCCAATGCTTGTTCATTTCATTGCTCCAGCAGATGGTTTGCGGGGATTTGTATCATTAAAATACTCCTCTTTCTAAATCTTTTGTCATTTTTGAAGCTCCATGACTGCTTGGGACTGCATGTCATGTCACTGCACCTCATGGCTCACAGTAATTGTGTGTGTGGCAGCTGGTTTATTTTTCAGTTATTTTAAAGGAACACCAAAACAATTATGTTATGGGGATGGCTAGATGTAATACTAACATATTACATCAAATTTCATATAGCTCAAGATTAAGGGGGATTACGGGATTTTTGCAGTGTATTGGCAAGGAACTGAAATCACTCAGCATCAAATACTAATTTGGTATAATTAACAATATGTGCTGAGCACTAATGGGCAAGTTACTCAGAAATAGTAATAAGTTACTATTTACTTATTACTCCTTCAAAAAGTTATAATATTATTTTACTTATTACTGGGTATTATAAGTAATAAGTTACATTACTAGTTACATTACTATATTATTTTCACAATCACTACCCTGCCTCGCCCCTACGTAAAATGACAACCTGTGTAGCCAGCTCATTTTAGAATTAAAAACTCTTTATTGGAACAATAGTTAACCTCAGGAGTCAACAATCAGCCAAAGTGAAAACATTGCAGCCTTCCCTAAATTTGATAGGAGCAGCAAAATAATAAAGACGCGTCTTCATAAAATGCAGTCTAGGAGGGGAAATCTCATTCTTGTTAACGCAGAAATGCAGAATTACTTGGATTAGTAATTGTAATATTATTACTGTTTTGGAAATAGCAATAATTTACACTACAAGTTACTGAAAAACAGTAATACTATTACAGTAACTAGTTACTAGTAACCAGTGCCCAACACTGCTGAGCACACGGCAGATTATAATTTAAATTTAAAACGTAAGCATATTTGCCCATACATCCCTCCACTGTATTCAATGGAGATGATTTTCCAACAGCTATTGGCCGTAGTGCATTGGCATTGATTACAATGCTCATGCAGGGGATTGCCTTTTTCGCCCTCCAATGATGGCCCTGTGTGAATGAAGGTGTGCAATCAATCTTTGATCCAATCAGAGGACGGCGTCAGGCTGACACACAGAGAGGTCTCTGTGGGACGCTGATGAGGCCAGAGTTAAAGGGCCCGCGGGAGACCAGAGGTGGTGACAAAGAGGCCTTGTGAACTGCAGTGACCCACTAAAGCAGGTCTATGCGGCGCAGCGCTGATAGATGTCCTTCATGAGGCTAATTCTTCATGCATCTCACAGAGGTGGTGTGATCACAGTTGTAGATATATACAAAAAAATTTAAGATATGTAAATATTTATTTTTACTGTATGAACTTTGAAATAACCTGGCTAAATTGTCATTCACGCGAATGCATGCTAAACTCCAGCTCAAATCAAAACAATATTCCTCCTGCCTCACACATTGAAAGGCATTGTGAAGCAAAGCGTAGTGCTACGGCTTTGTTGTTGCGAGCGGTATTCGCCACTTTGTTTATGTGCCTCTTTACGGAGCCAGGGCTGTGTATAAATATGGTGATAGTTAAGTAAAGATAGTAAAGATAGTAAAGATAATTTTTTCAACATGCACAGGAAACTGTAAGATAGCGAAATGCGAGGAAATATTTTGTGATTTAAACTAAATGTGTATTAGCTTACAATGCAGATTGCTGACTTTACTAATGTAATGTCACTGACGTACAGTTGTCTTTAATCCCATTATTAATGGTAGTAGTAGTGGCAATGAAATGAGCAACCTTTATAAAGACACTTATTTTAATATATTATTTAATGAATTAGCTGTATTTAACATTTAGCATAAGAATATAACTGAGTCATGGTTGGTTTATTGTGTCTTATTTACAAGATAGTAGTATATATATTACTAAAGCAATGAAGAGTTGAAAACACTTAACTGAAATTATTATTTTATTTTTTAACACAACTTAAAAATAAGCTTGCAAATTGTTTAGATAAATTAATTGTTATTTACAGCTATTTTATATTACTTAGAAACATTATGTACTGAACAAAATGTGTTTTGTGAACAATCTGCATATAAATAAACAGTTCTTAGTACATTCACTCAGTCGAGTATATTCTCATTTAATAGAAAAGTTATAGTATTGGCCTAAACTGTAACAAAACTACTAGGCTTCAAAATCAAGTCCTTCAAATGAACAGTAGATGGTAGTAGTAAACATTTTAACATGTTTTCTGAGAAAGAGCAATACGGTCTTCCACTGTTTCCATGAATGTACAGAACATATTGTCATGCATAGCTCCCGATTCAATCAAAGTGTGTTGTTACAGTATATATAAGCTACAATGCCACATTGTTATCCCTGGATGCATAAGTAAAAACCCAGTTTTCCTCTTATACACATTGAAATAAGTTTGGTTTGACGGCAGCACTAAATCTCCAAAAGGAAGCACTTTTGGAGCTGTTAACATTATTAAAGAGCAAGACAAGTTTCGTTACTTGTCCTGTTACTCAGAATAACATTCAGAGAAGGAGCCTGTATAATATGCCAAGGAAGAGACAGGGCCTCTATATCCCCAAGTTAAGCCCGATGCCTCTGTGAAGTCCTAGTCCTTCATCAGGCAGGGTTTATCACCGCGCCGGAGACTGACAGCGTTTGAAGTTATATCCACCTAGAGGTGGGCAGTCCGGTTGAGACAAGATGCCCATCAAAGGGAGTAAAATATTAATATGCACACAGCATGAAACAAAGTGAGCACACAGCGTGGATGAGCTAGCTCTCATTTAAGATGGCCAATGTGGTTTAATAAAGATGGAAGTCGGATATTTTTCCATCAGAAACGGATTTAATCTTTGTCAAAAGATTGCTACAGTACAACCGCACACCGCTCTGATCGCAGGAGACAGTGCATGGCCACAGAAACTGCACATGGGGTCTCTGTCTGTGCGGGGATAAAGGGATCGTCAATAAAAATTACAGTTGGCAGATCAATAACTGTGGGAGCACCGTCTGAAACTAAAGAGCTGCCAGTGGCAATAGGCAACAAACACCAGACCTTCTGCATTATTTATAGTGAAAATGGAACACGCCAAGATCACAATACTATAAGACATGGAAACCGATGTGATCAATTTACATTGACCTGGGGAATTAATAAACATCCTGTTGTTCTTTGGGGAGAGATTGACAACCTAAATGCCCACTTTGTCAAATCAGATTAGTTTCTGTACTAAAAGATTAGTTAAATGACGCTTCATCCTCATCGCCCAGCCGAGACATCAAAACGCCTTAGTATCAACAAACACCAGTAGGACTGCTGATGTGATGTAAGTGGGTGATCCATGTATTCATAAAGAAGGTCTGAATGCATAATGCAAGTCTTTAAACTGACACCGTTGGGGGTGGGGGGTGCAACAAGGGAATTCTCTCACTTGTAATTTGGAATTGATTTATGCAAAGGCTACTACGGCTGTTGTGTTTTAATTACAACACTGAGATGGCTAATTGCTAAATTGATTCACATGCTTTCCACTGTTTAAAGTAATGCATTCCCACCCTAAGAGTTATCTATATTATTATCAGAAAATAGCATCAGGCTCTCTCTCTCACACACACACACACACACACACACACACACACACTTACACTCGCACACAACACACAGAGTTTAGACCATGTAACGCTGTAATCCAGCAAATCTTCAAAATGTTGTGGTTTCTCAGTAATCTGCAGGCGCAGCTGACAGGTTGAGAGTCTTGCTCGCATGTAAGCTCATCTTTAAAGTGGAGTGAAAATACAGTATGTATCAACAACAGGATTTAACTGTGGTCCTGCGCAATCCATCGAAGTGATTCATTTCTCAGGGCCGTGCGTCACCTGCAATAGCATTACTAGCGACGAGATATTTTAATAAAGAACTCTTTGTGCTATCCCCCTGCCAACAAGATTTATGTTTCACCCTAGATGAAATTATTCTTAAATAAAATAAAAATAAAATTCACATGACAAAACTCCACATCCATCTTTCTTGAGGGCCAAAGTTACCTTCAGAAATGTCATATTTCACGGGGGCATTTTGCCATGGGATTAATCACAGGACCCCTAAATTATTCATTCTTTATCATGAAGAACTGTCCTCAGCTCAATGATATTCCATAATTTTGCCACGAAAGCATTGCAGCACTAACTGTATGCTGGCACAGGTCCATTAACCCAACCTCACTTACAGTAAAATAACTACATTGCCAAATTACAAAAGGTAAAAGTTGGTACATTCATGTACAGTAGACAATGTCAACATCTAACATCTGCTGGGGTTTGCTTTCTAGAGAGATGTGGTACAGTGCCGTCTCAATGGCAGGCTTCATTCAGAGAGCTCACAGCTCACACAACCCTTCTTACAGCTTGCCGAGTGATCACTGACTACCTCAAGGACAACAAATCTCCTTGTCATGCTGACTAGCGTTTAGAAGTAACAGCATATGCTTAAGAGAAACATATGCTTGATTTTTTTTGACGGTATTTCGGTTAGATGTTCAGTATATTGCAGTAAATAAAATTATTCTTGAGTTTGAAATGCACTGTACAAGTACAGTAAAGTCTGATTTGGAAACACAATTGCACGTGTCGATTATACCACAAGCCAATCAATACACAATAAACAAAATACTAATCTGATGTATTTGCTGAAGTGTCCCACTACTGTCTTGTGCCACCAAGCAGCCACTGTAAAGACACCTAGGGGGTTTGGCGATGGACGTGTCAGCATGTAGTGGAACCACTCGCACTGTTAAATCTGTTGGGAAACGAATCCCTTGTTTGTTAGCGGTGCACGCTCCAATTAATCAGCGGCCTCTCAGCGCAGGCTGCATGTTTGGTGTTGAGAAGAACACCATGGAGTCACGCTTACCGTACTTCCAGAGAGGTTAGTGCTTCAATCAACTGTCCTCTCCACAGATAGCATGTTGAGACACACAAACAGAAGAGATTTGGGCCAATGAGCTAAATCAGCATCTCAGCAGTTAAACGCCTTCGCTGCTGAACTTTCAAGAGGCTAATTCTAGCCTCATGGAGTTACTACTTGACTACCGATTAAAAAGATGTTTCAGCAGGCAAAAGCCAAGAAATATTATTAAAAAACATACACATTTGGGTGGTGATATAATAAGGGTACCTCCATGGTAAGACATTTTAGGGATTCATTAATGCAACAAAGAAAAACATAGTTAAAATGTGTATTTAACTTAGCTATCTGTCAATGCAATTTTGTAGAGATAATTTAACATTTCTGATGAAATGGCAGCGGCGTGTCAGAACCACCTGCGAAGCGTAGGAAGACCGTAATGAGATGTCCATCCGAACAAAGGGTTACAAATCTTCGGAGATTTGTTACTCTTGAGAGAAAAAGGAGAGAACTTGGCACCTGAATCCCATTGCAGCTAGAAGGGATTGTAGGATTATTGTAAAGGCTCACTTGCCTTTAATCAAAGCACATTAGGCCAGAACATGTTTCTTGTTTGACGTTTCTTTAAGCAGTTGCAGTTTTAATTAAACATGCAATACTTTCAATCGTTTTACTAGAGCTGTTTATTTGCAAAAGCAGCTTTCATTTTCTTTTATTCTTTTTATAATTTCTACTCGCATTTCCTCTTGCTATTTTCCCTCACAATTTTGTATGATGTCAAAGGCATATTTGGCAGCATAGTCTCTTTCCACATATCACAACGCACTGTGTGTATCAGTGTCTGTGAGCAGGATCACATTCTCTGTGACATACGTGTCTGTTCTGCATACATACACTCTCTCTCCCAGCATCATGCGCCTGTTTGGAGAGCTGCTGTGAGCCCCAGATCATTAGACAGACTTTAATCCCTTCCAATTTGTCTGGAGTTCCCTCTGAGGGTATACATTGTGCTCCATACAAAGCAAACAGGGAGGATAGCAGCCTCCTTTCCTCATGGTTCTTTGGGGAGCGTGGGAAGACAAAGAGATCACACCGTAGGTGTCATGTACTGTAGTTACAGAGCACAGCAAAATGAAAGGTAAATATGTATAGGTACAACTGAGGCAGGAGACACAAATATAACAATGATAGGAGTACCTTGTTCAACGGTGAATGGGCATGTGTGGATTTAGCGGCAAATTTAGTGCTGCCACCAAGTTTTGCTATTAGATCTGAACATTACAATCAAACTGGGTTTAGGTATAATTCACACACAGAGAACATTCTGCCGTTCAAACAGCCCGGTTAAGAAATCAATCATGTTGCACTAAAAATGTCACCACAGTTGTGTAGCTGTGTGGGCCTCCCGTCCATTAGCACTACGTCACATAAGCAACTCTGTAACCCTGTAAGCTCGACACGAAATTGAGAAGTAGATTTTCATTGGCAGTTAGCATTGTTACTCATCTGTAATTCCGGTGCGACGCTAGTGGACTAGTCTGCTTTATTGACTAATTTTAGTTTTATTTTATTATTTTAAATTTTTTATTATTTATTTATTTATTCTAAGCACTAACTACGGTGGCCGACAGGTGCAAACACGATACAAATTCAAAAACACAACCAAGTCAGGAACGCGCAGCAAATCGAAAA
>JAODUE010004188.1:0-10742 GCA_027564755.1 Amblyopsis hoosieri
TAGTTATAGGTATATTTTTCCGAGTCGACGGTACATTTAGCAAATCGACGTATTTACGTAACCGGTGACGTCGGTTAAGTCGACTAATCGTCCCAGCACTATATGCATATGACCAATGTTAGCAAAAAAATATTGTAACACTGTTGACAGAACCTGATAATCTTATTTTTGAATAAAGTATTTTATTGGTCTATAAAATGTATGATCTAAATTACATTAGGGTTTATTTGTCTGCATTTAGTGCCTTGATACTTATATCTAAGTATCTAATATCCTATCAGAAGAGCACTGATCATGTTCCATATTAGGGGTGTTCAGTACTCACAGGGAACAGCACTATTGGTACGGTCAGGGTGACAGCGGTCAACACAGCCAAACGCACCATCAGCAACATGGTGTCAAACCTATACACCCTAATGAAGGTGTGGAGTAACTCTGGCTCTACGTTACCTAGAGAGAGAGAGAGAGAGAGAGAGAGAGAGAGAGAGAGAGAGAGAGAGAGATGTGGATTAAGGTTACAGTTACATTTACGTTTATTTAAAATACACTATTATGCCAAAAGTTTTGGGACGCCTGCCCTTACATGCACATGAAGGTTAATGACATTCTATTCTTAATCCGTAGGGTTTAATATGGAGTTGGCCCACCCTTTGCAGCTAGAAAAGCTTCCATTCGCTTCCACTTTGTTATAATACCAGTTATTACCAGAATATTTAGTGAGGAAATTTCACAAATTGACTTATTGCACAGGTGGCAACCTATCAGAGTACCACTCTGGAATTCAGTGAGCTCCTGAGAGCGACCCATCTTTCACAAATGGTTGTAGAAGCAGTCTGCATGCCTACAGTAGGTGTTTGATTGAATACACCTGTGGCCATGGAAGTGATTGGAACCGCTATATTCAATGATTTGGAGGGGTGTCCCAATACCTTTGGCAATATAGTGTATAATGTAAATAATACACACATAATTTACAATTGACAATGTTGTAATAAAGGCATAACATGTAGCTATTTTATATCGCTTCATTATAGATTATTGTGTGTCATCACTGATATCACAAAAACGAGTGTGTGTGTGTGTGTGTGTGTGTGTGTGTGTACTTACTATAAAAAGTGAGGTAGCCAAACAGTGCTGAGAGCATGTACATGATGAGCATTGCACATATTGACAGGTTGGAAACCTTCTGCATTTTCTTCCGAGAGCGACTGTAAAAGGTACACACACACACACACACACACACACACACACACACACACACACACACACACACACACACACACACACACACACACACTTAAGACAGGCGACATGTTTTTATATGAAGCAACACAGACTCCAATGTGAACTTATGTACATCTAGCTACAGTACATAACTGCTTGCAACATAACCGTAACTGTGTACACTGTACACACATTAAATCAATTAAATGACAAGTAATAAGCAAAGCAAAGTTTAAAGGTGTATATAGACAAATGTCAGCTCTTTCTGTGCTCACAATACATGTCTGATGGTAGAAGAGCTCTGACTGAGCTTCAACTCAAACATATTAATTCCAAGGGAGTATTTGCATAGTCGTGGGGAACTTAATGTAATGTAATGCACTTGTGTCTGTACACGTCTGAGCTGATTCTCAGTCTCATGAATACCTGCTGAGCTACAGTAGCATGCATGTCTTATATATAGTGTATTAAAAGGTAGTGTGCAGCAGTATTACTTCAACAGGTTCACAAGCACTCACTCTTTTAGTTCACTGTAGATGGGCAGAACTTCAGGGTGGCACACAAAGGCGAATGCCAGGATAGGCACAGTGTACGTCGTCTGACAAAATAAACAGTAGCACTTTCAATACCCACAGATTTGCACATTCATTTGACTGCATTTCCCTTGTGTTTGACTCAAAGCAAACGTTAATGCCCCCTGTTGATGAAATTGGTCTTTGCAGTGGCACATACAGTAATAGAACATAGAACATAGCTCATATAGTGCATAACCAGGACCATCCACAACTACAAGAATGCACATTAACAACATTAAAGTAAACTTGTATGCAATATAATGTTTAAGGAATACACAATGCCAAATTATATCAGAACGTTTCCCAGACAAGCATCAAGACTAATTAATTCTATTGAATCTATAACCTTGGAGTACAGATTCAATGGAATGCAATCTCATCTCAAACCCTCCTTATTAATAGCAGTGTGGTGACATCTGTACGTATCCATTCCTTATGCAAACCGTGACCATATAATGTAGACTCCACCACACATGCCCAAACAAAGATGACAAAGACACCTTAAAAATCCTCCGCCTTTTTCAAACATGTTCTCAGCCTTCTGAGTACAGTATTTCTACCCTACTACCCTACCTAAAGTAGAGGTCTTGATCTGTAGTGTGTTCTTCTAATTCACTAGATCTTAACACATGCTACAATATGTATGAGTGTTTACAGATGCACATAAATAGATATACCTGGTCAATTCTATTAGTGGGCGATTTTGGTTTAATGTGTAGAAGCTTAATTTCAACAAAGTGAAAAAATCTTCATACATGGTAAACAGTAATCTGTCACACCTACACAAACATTCTTTCTTTACCAAAACCTATATATAATTATGTTCAGCACACCTTGAAGACACACCCTGGAGCAAACAGAATAATTTATGCCCATAGCAACACCAGATGCCAGGCAGCTTTTGACGGGTGTGTTTGCTCTGACAGCGTAAAGCACATTGCGTCATTGGCCATGACGTTGGCGATGACGTTGGCTGGCCATGATGTTTTCAGCGTGAAGTTTTTGGTACAGTAGGTGCAACTAGCCGTTGTATTCATTTGTCATTAACATCCATTGTTTATGAAAAACAGAGGCTAGGTTACTACAAAGTGTCTACAAAGCTGATTACCTTCTCTATTGGAAGTCAATTATTTCTTGTTACTCATGTTTGTATTTAAAGTCTTTCTAAATACCTGCACCATCCACCATTGAAAAGCCAAGACAACTGTTAAGTCTAACTCTGTTATTCATTCTGACAAGTGAAATGTAGGTCTATTTTAGACATGAAACTGCTATAATTATTAGGAGTAAGGTTAAGATAAGGTACACTGTAGTGTAGATTTAGGTTGTTGCTGTTGAAATACAGATAGGAAAATTGATATATCATCCACAGCTGCAAATTCTCTCTGGGAATTCAAGCAAATCAACGATATATTAACACTCTCTCCTGTGTAGCTTCAATACAAGTTCACTCTTGTCTACAGGATTGGGTTGAGTGATGTTCCACTCAGAGAGGGACATCCCTCCAACCAAGTGGGTGGCTCTTATACAGTACCTGGGAGTTGAAGACAAAGTACTTGGGCGTGCACATTTCCTCGTCGTTGGGATGGGGCTCTACAAGGACGCCCGTGGCCTGCAGGACACTATGGTCGGCCAGGTGCGCGCTGCTGTTGTGCAGCGCGTACGGCCCCAGCACCTCTGAGACGTTCACACTCAGGTTAGAGGAGTGCTGCGAGAGGAGAGGCAGAGGGCATGGAAGCTGGGTCTTCTTGTAGATCAGCTAGAAGCCAGAGAAGTCATATTATCTCATTAGCAGTTGTTTTATTATTCAGCATCACGATGCTAGTCTCAATGTTGCAAACAGACAGGCCTACCCACTTCAGTAAAAACCCTCCACTCCTGTAGCCTCCTTCTTCACCTCCATGTGATTCATTACACACGTTGACATTATCAATTAAATGCTCAAACATATCATGCTTAAGCTGAATTTAGCGTTAGTGTTTTATCCAACAACCGCTGCTGTGTAAAAACAAACGAATGGTGGTTTTCACACGACGTGTGGAACGTGTCTCACTTTGGTCTATTGAGTCCAATGGAGCTGTTTTTCATTAGTGTGTGTTATACAGTCCATGAGTTTACTAATATTCAATATCACATGTCATTTAAAGGGCAACGATACATATGACTCAGCAACGTGTCACTAAACAATTAGGCTACTTGACATACTGAGCTACTGAGGAAGTGCCCAGACTTGCTTTAACTTTTGTTAACAATACTAGCTTAGTCCTGTTTGTTGTGATGATGCTGCTTTAACATGAAAGGGCATTCCTGCGTGATGAACAAGAAGAGATTTAATGTTAGGCTAACAATCTGTGCTGGAGATGTGCATGCATGTGAAAACCTGTGGTGAAAACCTGTGGATACTGTACAGTATCAATTGAATTGAACAGTCCAGTACCACACTGATATACCTCGTGCCCCCAGAATACAAAACAGCTACAGCTAACTGATAAAGTCTGAAGCACATCTGTCATGAACCACAAAACAGTCCCCGTTAGGGTGATTACACATTCTACCGATTAAAGCACTGTAAAGCTACACTTACCACAGCCAGGAAGAATACCATACAGGATAGAGAAAAGCCGCTGGTGTAGCCCAGGTAACCTAAAACCAAGCAGAGGACATCATATGCGTTCAACATAATTACTGTTGATAACAGATGAAGACTAACATTTCAATGTTTAAAGCAATATTGAAACCGTATTAATAAATCCCCATGACACATAATCTTCCCTAACTCAATATATTCACACCGAATACAACTTGATTTATCATACCAATAGTAACACCCCCCTAAGACATCAATCAGCTTTACAGATGGTGTTCAGAAAAAGGTGTTGGCATTGTTTCATGCTGAAATCAGTGCGTGTAATGTAATGAAACTGCTGTACCGCATTAAGGGTTTATTAAATAAATGAACTTACATTTAAGGACAGGTAGTATGGGGGGCAATGGTGCTGCTCTGTCAGCATTAACAAGTCACACACACACACACACACACACACACACACACACACACACACACACACACTCCTTACCCAGGTTTTTGAGGAGAGACAATGGGAGAATGATTCCAACAGACACAAACAACACCAGATAGTTTCCATTCAGGTACCACTCGCTGCAAACAGCAGAGAGAAAGCACTTATATATATTATGCATACTTATACTGTACATACTGTATGTTGCTGTAGTTGTTCCACATGCAACCTTTGACCCATATATGGTGGGTTGCAATACTCAGGTAAAGTAAATGATGTATCACATTAAAATACACATAATGCTGTCTCTTGAGCAAGGCACTTAATATCCATCGACTTCAGAGCTGTTTAATTGTCAAAGTCAAAACGCAGCTCCAACACTTAGTTCACAATAGCAAAGTGAGCCAATTATTTCTTGGAAAATAGGAACTGAGCTCACACTTACCCAGAACTCTGTTCTAACTTCAGGATGGTGCGAATCACCTCCGGTAGTTCATACTTCACGATAAAGAGGTAACTCGACATGGCTATGGGTTGGAGAAAATTATTTGCTTTTGAGTAGGACATATCACTTATGTATGCACAACCATAATGCAATGATAAATATGACAATGTTAGCAGTGGTTGAGTTTTTAAAGGTCCAATAAGCAATTTTCCCCATGAAAATTGCATTTATGTATGGTATACTGACACCTACTGGTGTTGAGTTGCTGCTCTAATGCACAATCTAAGTTCGCATTTACCTCCAATATTCTGAAGAATTATAGATCCAAATGCTGCCATTTTACCCGGCCAACCAAAAGCTCGTTCTCCCAGCTTTTCATAGATGAGGGAGCCTGTGTAGGAGACAGACAACATGGTGACAAACAATTACACAAGGTTCCATTGAATTACGAACTACAGAAATATATACATCCCACTCAGAAAAGTGCAATTTCTCAAAAGTGACTATCGGCTACATTATGGAAATTGCCACACAGTGTTACTTCCCAATTACTTCCAAAATGTTATATATTATAGATTACTAGTTACTGTAATATGAGAGTAATTCATTATATTACAGTATTACCGTCTCTGAATTGTGATGCTTTACACTACTTTCGTGTTACTTTACTTGTGAGCAGTATTGGGGGTAATGCATACTTAGATTTTTGTTGTAACACGTTGAAATTCAAGTAATCTGTTACTAAAAATGTTTTCCGCTGTTCTTTGTTGCCACACAAAAAAAGAAAATCCCAATTGCATTCACAGTATCTTTCCTGCATCATAAGGCGGTAGATGCATAGCCTTTAGGCTATAGTAGCGGTATTCAATCCTAGAGATGTCAGTGGGCTGCACACTTAAACCGGCTTGTGATCAAACGAATTTGAGGAGTGATTATTATTATTATTATTAACCTAACAATCGATCATTAGCATGTAGCCAACAAGGTTTACACTGCTGCACACAAACAAGGTAGTTACTTTAGGCCTACCTGACAAAATGCATGGAAAACAGAACTAGCCTAATTATTCCAAGCATAGGCTATAGTCGGACAGAGCCAATTGGCTTCTTATCGTACCACCATGAAAAAGTAAGATTAAAATAGGCTACCATATCTTTGTCTATTGTTTGCTGATTATTTGTAGCCCATGTCTGGCTTGCAGGAAGTTCCTTGAGCAATCCAATTGTTCAAAGAAGTTGTTGCACGCAGCTTGCTCAACATGCACGTTATGTTAACTGAAAGTTCCAATGCGGACTATAGTGGGCTATGCATGCGTACAGGCTCTTCCATCAACATAGGCAGAATTATTTATCTGAAGCTCCATATCTGGCCACATATTTACACCGTCTCAGCCACTCCCGCCATTAGCACTACGTCACATAAGCAACTCTGTGTTGAAAGTCTCATACATAGACCCAAGCTGTAAGCTTGACAGCACTTTCCAAAATTGAGTAGATTTTCATTGGCTGTTAGCATTGTCACTTAAGAAGTCTGTATCTGTAATTCCGGTGCGACGCTAGTGCAGTAGCCTAGTTTATATGCTAATTTCTGTTGATACATTTATTTTAAGCATCAACAGTAGCCTACTTATCTAACAGAACAATACCTGCAAACAGCCAGAGTCGTGTTGGTAAGTTTCTCATCATATTAAGACTTTACGTAAGTAAAGGCTGGCTCTGCAAGATTAATTTACTCTGAACAATTTAGTTTAATTTTGACTCTGTAACGTAAGCAGTCATTTTTAAATGGCAGCAATCCGGTAATGTAACAAGTTACTTTTAAAAGTAACATTACCTCTCTCATCTAACACGGCTTTTGAGCTACTTTCACCAAAATAACCGTAGAAGTAGGCCTGACTGAGTTTATAGGCCTTTATCACACACAGCTCATTATACATCCATTGGAGGACAATGTGTAGGAAACTGGGTACCATTCACATTTTAATCGACACCGGTGCCAGTACCTCGAATTCTGTACTGGTATGGTACCTTTTTTGGTCTCTGTAATAACATAAATGTAATTTAAGTAATTTTATTGATGGAAAAATGTCTCCTTAAACGCTGCATTGCTAACTGCCTGAATTACTTTTTACAAACAACGTACAGTATTTAAGGAGTTATATCTATATCTTATCGAGGCAAGGCTCGAAACATTGTCACACACTTGTCCTCTCTGACAAGCTAATTTGTCATTCAGTGAAAAAGTTACTTAACAAAAATATGCATTTTAATAGTGTAGGCTATCATGCCTAAAGCCATTTGTCCCCTTAACTAAAGGCTAATAGCAGAATAGCTATGATATAGGGTAAGCTCTCAGTCACTTTATTAATCACAACATTAAACTGAGCTATAGGTCTATCACATAGGCTTATCATTGCTGCTACAAATGATGGTTTAGCCTACTCTGTTTGATTCTACCTGTTCAATATGGGAGACTGCGTGCATGGGGCCTAGTTTCTGTTCTGTCATCTAAGCTACCGCTGCAAAGAGTGATGTTTGACTCTTATCAGATTCGGATCATTTGGAGTAATTTTGTTAAATTGAGTTAGTCTCCCCCCCCCCCCCCAGCATTAACAAAGCATGATCAGTAGTTCTCTTGTCCTTTTTCATAATAACGATTTTTAATAGCAATCGACTTCCATGTTAATTATTGTGCCATGCATCCAATTTTCAGTTGCAAATATGTCTATAAATGAATTGAATTGAATCACTAAAAAAGGACTTATGAGTCCCGAGTCACTAAAAAGATTCGTTCATAATGAATGAATCGTTCGCGAGATGCACATCAGTAACTGCAAAATAGTTTGCTATGTCTTACTACACCCGACAGAATTTTACATGGTTTTGGTGAAAGCTGGAGGCGGCATAAAATATTACAGAGGCTCTATGCAGGAAATACCTTGATAAACAGCGCTAAAAGAAAAAGCTATTTAGCCTAGGCTCTAGCTCTGAACATTAATAAAGACTAGCTACTTCAAATTCCTTTAGCGTACTACAGTACAGTAGAACAGTAATACAATTCCTAGCGATAAATAGCTGACTTTTTCTATCGATATGCCTGCAACCAGCACCGGATAGGATGAACCCTCCATGACCCTCGAAACAAAACTATGTGACAGTAAAGTACTGCTAAAAGGTCAAATTGGGACGGCATTTGGCTCGCCATTGCCGTGAATGTGTGTTTTTATGGATCCTGAGCGAATTAAAGAGTAAGACACGCACGTACAGACACGCACATCTAGCGTACTGGCCGATTTGACAGCGGACCCGCCATTCACAGATTGTTTTCTCTGGTGCTGCTATGTTTTGCCGTGTTGGCGAATCCTTAAAAAAACGGAACACCACTTAATTTTGGGTTAAAATGCATTGTAATTTGTGTTACTGAGATTGTACTGAGTATAATATTACCGAAAATTTATTAGTAATGCGTTATATTACTGCGTTACAGCTACAAGCAATATATTAGTGTATTCAGTTGCTTTTGTAACGTGTTACTCCCAACACCGCTGCCACACAACCTCCTGGTTTTTGATTACAATAAATTAATGAATGACAATTTTCAGTATTGATGATCATGTAAAAATACAAACAACTTTGGGAGAAACCAAGGTTTAAAGTGTAAGTGCACCCCCAGCGCTGAGCCTGACTCCACCCACTACACTACACTTTGAAAAAACTTTGTTTACAGATTAACACATTTTAGGAATGCAGTAACACTTTAATATATTTTAGCTTGCATACGTACCTCCTTCTTTAGCTGTGATAAGCAGCAGGTGTATTGAATATAAGGACAAGATAGCCACACCTAGAAGAAGGCATCTGTACAAAGAAAGAATGAACATAGAATATGATTGGCATACTGTAGATTAGGCTACTTCACAAGACCTGTCAAACATGATTATGAATCAGCATAAAGTAACCTAGTTCAAAATGTTTATCCCATATTTAAAATATTGTCATATTGGCAAATCAGTCCCTTTTTTCATACTCATATTTTAATGATTTTGCGGTTTTGTGGATGTTGGAAACTGCAAATGTTAGAGTTTTTAATGGAAGTTTGTTAATCTATTAATTTTATCATAAAATATGTAATGCAGTTGCATGCCTCCTTCATGTCTCATGTATGCTTCTGGTCTAAAAAATGCAATGTCACATCAATGTGCTTACAATATAGACTATCCCACTGTACATCCTTAATCACCATACATGTCAGTGTATATTACATTACATACAGTTGATTTTCCTTTATACATTTATGTCATGCTTCACAAAATGTGTGTCTACATTAGACATGTACAGCATACTGTATGCTTAGTGAATATGTTGTAATAAGGGAGGCAACAATAGCTTTGCTGTGTTTAAAATCCTAGATGTCAAAAGGAGTGTGTTTAATCTCATGGGACGTGCATTATTTTTAACACACTACACAAGGTATTAGGTGCTCACTGGCCACACATTCTTTGAGCTGTCGTCGTGAGTTTGGAAGGCATCAGAGAGAAGAGTATGCATATCAGAGAGGGGGTAGAAGGGGGCATCCAAAAAAAGCCTCAGCAATCTAAGGGTGTGATATCCCAGTCAGCAACCAATCAGGGTTCAGTACCTATAATGCCCTATACATATTATATATGTATAATATTGTAAACTAACCTTATAACTAACAATCAAGCAGTGTTAAGAATATCAGTGTTAGCTATGGTATGTGAACCTTTCACATTTGCTTCCAGGTGATTCGTTGTTGCTGTGGCCACACTCACGTAAACAACACGATGCCTGTGTTGGCCATGGCAAAGGAAAGGCCCAGGATTCCACTGCCCATGATCGCATTGCTCAGGTTAAAGACGGACATCCCAAAAGAAGTGTGTCCTGGGTGCTGAGAAATGAGAAAGAGGATCAAATCATAACAGGAAGAGTCAGTGTACGACAATCGCTTAAAGGAAGGAAGCAAAAGATTTGTTTATTTTACCAAAACCATGTTTTGCTCCAAATACACCATGAACATTGTTCTGAATAATATTGGATTATCACAACACTTGCCTTAATGCCATTAAGGCTGTGTATGTATGTATGTAAGGGTATGTCATGAATTCAGAACTTGCAACTTACATATTCTTCTTCATATTCTTCCTCATATTTTTTCTTTTTCATCATGCCATTTGGGAGAAAATTCAGCTTTTCTTCATCATTCAGATACAGACTGTAATTTAGATTTTAGATTTAAAAAATGTAATGTTAACTGTCAGTTAAGAAAGAACAGGATCCAACCAAAGCAAACAAACAAACAAACAAACTTTCACGGAGTTAGCCGTGCCCTGTGAAAGTAAGACTCATCCACACGCACACATAGTCATTTAATTATTAATAGTTCAAGCCTTGGGGTAAGCGGAGCATGATATTACGTTCACGTTACTACGCCAGCGTATTAATATTGGGAGACGGCCGA
>JAODUE010004189.1:0-10741 GCA_027564755.1 Amblyopsis hoosieri
TGTGTGTGTGTGTGTGTGTGTGTGTGTGTGTGTGTGTGTGTGTGTGTGTGTGTGTGCGCGCGTGTGTGTGTGTGTGCGTGTGCAGGGAGGATACCCTGCTGCCGCTGCCGCTGCAGCTGCTTACCGCTATGCCCAGCCTGCAGCTGTAACCGGGGCAACCGCCGCCGCAGCTGCCTACAGTGACAGGTGAAGTCACCGAGGGGCAGCTCCACCCGCAGTCTCTCTCTCTCTCTCTGTGTCTCTCTATCTCTCTTTCTCTCTCTCTCTCTCCCCCCCTCCCCTCCCCCCCTCAGGCAGGCATGCCAAGGGCTTGTTACACTGAAGATACATGCTGTTTTCTCCTTATAATACTATTATACATGTCCTGTAGGCATGAATGTGGTGGCCGTGGAGGTAATTATCAGCCATAAGCTGAAATAACAACAGCTACGTGTGGTAAATTGGTGCAGAGGGGGGGATTGTGCTTCATTAAGTCCCTTGGTGAACATCCAGTGCTTACTTAGCAGTAGATCTGACCACGCCCTGTTTCCCTGTGGAGCTGTACCACTAGAGGCCAGAGAGGTGCTTGTTCTGCGTCTTGTCCCAGGTCTAATGCCCCTAGGGGTCTGTGGAGGGACTGCAGGGGGTCCTTGTCTACCAGGTATTTGCAACCACGCTGCGAGACTTTGTTTATTTTTTTGTCTTTCTTTGAGATCACAGATAAAAGCGGCAGCTCGGAGGGAAATGAACAGCGCTCGTGTAGCGCGCGCTGCTTACAACACGATCTAAGACTGTCGCCCATGTGTCGGAGCTCCCGACTAGATATTCATCAGGTTAGATATGCGGACTTATCGGGCAGTGTGAATGGAGTTGTGACAGCAGCGAAGAGCCAATGAGGGCGTCGAGAAAGACGTGGATGAAGGCGAAACACGGGGAGGAATTACTGCCTTCGTAATCATAACTGAACTGTTGAAGGAGCACTTCAGCCATTCTAACCGCATCAGTGGTGTGACATTTTGTGAGTAAAAGAAACATGTTGAGAAACATACCGGCTCCACAGTAACGTGGAGTGAGAGAGGAGAACACTACTGCTACAGAGAGACCTATGTCCCGTCATAGCCTCGTGGGACTCCTTTCGCCAATGAGTCGTCGTCGTGTAAGATGTGCAGTACGACGTCGATCTGACGACTTTGAAAAGTCACGTAGTGTGAACTCCTCATAAGCTGTTGAAGTATCAGCCGATAGGAGGTTAGCGGTAAAGGCTCCTGCTACGGCATGTTTGGTAGCTAGGGCCGGCTAGCTAGTCTGCAGATGGCAAGCAGCTAGCTAGATGTTATTCTGCTAACAGTAGGTTAGTCCTAGACAGCCTGTCAGTGGGGAAGAGACAGTCTTACTTGTGTCCTTTATATTTGTAAATCTTTTGACTTCCCATTAAAGTAAGTCATTCACGAGAGCCCTTGCTAAATTCGAACTCAAAACAAAAACACCGCTCCCTTCAATGCCATAGGGTGCTCCTTCAGAAGATCCGCCCCACACATTGGAAACTTATTGCGAGTGCTAATATGCTGTTGTTGTGCCGTATAATGTTTTACACCGGCACACAGAACGGTAAGATGGCAGACTGTGCAGAGATATTTGGTGAATTTGACAGTATTAGCTGTTGTATTAGTTTACAATGGCTTACTATACCTTTTTTATTTTTTTTTATTCTTTATGAATGTATTTAGTGAAATCCAACCAAGCTTCTAATGTGTGTCTTGTCTAATGTGTGTTGCCAGTTATGGGCGAGTGTACACTACAGACCCCTACCACGCTTTAGCCCCAGCCGCTGCTGCGTACGGAGTGGGAGCCATGGTGAGAACAAACACACACAGCCCTCCATCCACAACAGTGTTCTTCACACAGGACCCTGCAACAGGGTGTCTACAGGTCTCTGACAAAGTATTTGTTTTTAAAGTTACAGTCTGGGCTTAAATCGTAAATTTGATTTTCAAATGTCTTTAATGGTTTGCTGCTTCTTGGAAAGAGTTAGTGGTGGTGACTGTAAAAACCGTAATGTTAAAACAGTAAGGTTATAAGAAAACACCTACAGTATTCAGGATTCAGGGGGTTGTGTTTAGAGTTGAATGATAAAACGTTTGTTTAGAGTTGAATGAGTTGCATGTATGAAGTTAAAAATACAAAGATATGTAATGCATGGCATTCATGGCTCTTCCACCCACTAATGTATTTTTTAGCATATGCAGTGGGATCTAAGAGGAATTCATGGAGCTCGTTGACTTTTAAAGTTGTTTAGTCCAAGAAGACAAGGGCCAATATAAAAGTCAGTTAGACTTAATTTACCCAGTGTTTACATAACTTTGATGTAAACGTAAAGGCTTTCAAACATTTTCCTTAATGTCATTTTTTTCCATCTGTCTTTTTCAGGCTAGTTTATACCGGGCGGGATACAGCAGATTTGCACCCTACTAAAACATAAAGAAACACCCAAGGAATTCCACGTTGCTCCATATTCTTTCCGAGCCCTTTGTTTGGAAGGAGCTCCCCTCCATTTTTCTGCGGGCGGACGATGGTGACAACCCATATTTAGTTTCTTTTTTGTTTTTGCTTCTTTTTTTTTTGGTTAGTCATTGCCACATCATCAACTCAACTCAAACTGTACTGTTCAAAGTGACATGGATACAATGGAAACTGCCAGTGGAATTTCCCACAATAAAAAAAAAGTTGGCGGACACACAAATACAGGGTATACTTTAAGACGGTTCAATTTAGAAACACTACAGGCAATGGAGGGAGCGAGACTGCTGTTTACCTTGGTGAATGGCGATCCTACATACTGCAAGCCGTACTTTCTGCCAGGCTGCGTGCTATCACTGCCCCACCTCCCCCCAGCTAGCCCCTGTGTGCACGGTACCATAAAGACGTCCAGTCATTACACTATCCCCCGCCTTGCCTTGCACGCACCATCCATGGGCTGTCCACCCCACAGCATTATTAGCTCCTTGTATCCCCTGTGGCCAAGTGCACACACACACACACTACATTGTGACGCAGCATCACTTCGTAATAATAGATATTTGGCCTGCTCAATGTGGAGGTGAAGGAGAAGAGGTTTCCTGCAATGTTGAAACGTGGAGCGCTCAACCTCCCTCACGGGCATCATCTCTCCACTTTAGAACTGACGGAAGCCACTGTTGCCCTGGTAACAGACTACCAACAACACAGATTTTAGTTAGCTGTTGTTTTCTTCCCTTTTCTGACATCATGATTGATAAATGATTGATAAATCAAAAAATGATGTTAAAGAAGTAAAAGTATACAACGTGAAAATGACAAAGAAAAAAGAAACAAGCGACATGCTTTTCTGCATTACCTCAGTTTTTTTAATTTAACCTTTTCACTTCCTGAAAAATAATATTCTTTGAAATGTCATCATGATACAATATGGACACCATAACACTATTATTACCAGTGATAACCCTTTTTTTCTTTTAAATTTCCCTCCCTATTGTCAACGTATAAGTATTACACCTTTCTATGAAAGAAAAGGTGTTTTCCGTTAAGTCTATGCATTTCTAATATGAAATGTATGTTTCTCCCTTTTGAGGATTTTTAACGCCTTACTGCTTGTCAAACAATTACTGAAGATATTTTTTTTCCCTCCATTAGACTGACAGACATTCCAAACATAGCAGCACTGCTGTGTTTGTTAATAGGTCAAGATGTATTTGGAACCATACGATTCTATTGGACTAGATGAACTGTAAACCAGATTTGAACCGGTTACCCCCACATGGAAAGCTAATCGTCATCTGCCAGCGAGCTAGCCCCCCTGGCTTACGTGGTTACAAGCTTCAAGCAGCATTTCTGTGTTCGAACCTAACAGAGCACAGTAGATGTCGTTGAACACACTAGATTAGAATACCGTACTATGAAGCTCAACAAAACTGGGATGTCTCTTTTATATCACTAATGTCAAGTTCAGATAATTTGATTTTTATTGCAGAGGATGCGTTTTATGTTGTAATGATTTCCTGACGTGATTAAAAAGCCAGTTGAATAATCTGCTGGTCCACATTGAGCTGCAATATTAACCAAGCTCCATCCTGGTTTTGTTTGGAATGTTCTAGGCAGTGGAGGTTGCGACATGGTCCATGCTGCTCTGTTTATAGATATTGAAGAATACCTTGTACAGACCAAGCGTCCGATGTACAATTAAACAATATACTCATTATTGTATTATTATGAATATTCATTTGTTTTCCTTTTTGGTTCCAAAGATTTTCTGGGGAAAAGAAAGCACATTGCTTTGTTCAAAACGTATAAGATATTTTGATAGGTTTGCTTTTACTTGAGCTCATTTGTTTTTGTATTGTTATTTGTGGGTTAAAGCTGTTTTAGTCCACTTTGCTTTAGCAGGTTGTTTGAAGAAACAGGCTAGAAAAATGTCATTAGAGCAGGACCTGAAGAGGGCCAGGGCTGGAAGAAGAAAGAAATGACGCGACAAAAAAAAAAGTAGCATATATATAGAGTTTCATAGCATATTGGAATCCTGAACTGCAAATGAAACCATTTTGTAGGTCCACTAAACAGATATATAGGCCCGCTCACACTTAAATCAATGCTGCACATTTTCTGCAGACGAGGAAAATCTGCTAACAGCAGCTGCCTGCACGGTCGTGAGGCGTCAAGAGGGATTGTAGAGCGTTGGAGGGACATGGAGGGGATATTTGTGCACGGTCACATTTTCCCCTCAGGGCCGAATCAGAGCTCCAATAGAAGTCGACGGCAAATTGGGAAACCTTTCCACACAATGTCGAAATTGCCTTCCAGTCCAGCGTAGGCTAAACAATGGAGCGGTGTGTGGGCAGTTAGCACAGGGATACCGAGGCGGTGTTGGTGAAGGTGGGAAACAGAACCATTTATCACGAGCTGACAGGGCTACAACCTCCACTCTAGCGGTCAGAACGCCAGGCATCACGCGCACCGCACGCCAGAGTGGGGGAATCCATAACAAAGGGTCACGCTACAGTTTATAGTAGATGTTCAAATGAGTATTTATGATCAGATCATGATGTTTATTTGTGCGATTTTGTTTTTTTCCTTCCGAGTATTATCAGATGTTTCAGAATGCATGTTTGTGTGAGGAAGGCAGTGTGCTGGAGGGACCTTTCGTTGTGATTTATTTTATTTGAGTTTTTTGCATGAATTCAAATCCTAGTGCTGGACGAGGGCAGGAAGCTAGGGTGTTGTGTCGGGAGGAGGAGGAGGAGGAGGAGGAGGAGGGAAATCACCAAGTTGGCATTGGGGGCGATGAGATGTGGCAGTGCTGACAGCAGAGCGCCGTAATGGTCCAGCGGAGAGTAGCTAGGTGGAGGAGGGGGCGACGATTGGCCCAGAGTGGCGTTACGTAAAGCCACAGACCCGCTCACATTGCTCATGTACTCTGGCTTCCCTCTGCTCACGATGATGGTCACCAGTCATCACATCACGCACCAGACTTTAATTTGGAATGTCACGCCTCCTGTTTTCTTTTCATGGTAAAAACAAAAGAAAACAGCTTCTCTATTGGAAGAGGCAGGTTGTGTTTCAAAGACGAGAGGCCGGTGTTAAGATCAGTGGAGCTCTGCACCATGGCAAGCACAAGCCCAATCTGGCAGCTAGTAGTCTGGTTCAAGGCTGTGAATGGGTATTATGGGGGGGGGGATTGTCAACAGAGATGCTGATTTCGTCTTAAGTTTAGTGACAAATCCGTGCGTTGCAACTGATTTAGGTTGCCGTCTATGGGGTAATGTTGACACCCATGATGGTTTTCACTTGAATGAAGCTGATGATGATGGAACTGAAATGGCATATTGACAGTATGCACAGGTGAAAGCAGCCCATGTTGAATCACAGCCACTGAATCTGGACCTGTACTCACTGCACTGTGCTCAAGTCAACCCAGTGGGAGATTTTGTACACGGATTTGATAATGAATGGGTTTCAATTGCATGTAGATTTTTATTTTTTCACATGCTCATTGCTATATAAAAAAAAGCTCATTTATCAGTGTTTTTATTTTACGTGACGTGTATTTTTCTCAGTTTTTGCTATTCTTGTGTCTGCCTTCTGTTTTGTTTTTTTCCTGTCTGTTATTTGAATGTACATAATAAACGGTTTGTTTTTATACTGTCGAGTGGCTGTTTTTTTTACCTCCTTACTTTTTTGGTGTTCGTATCTGTGCAGTGCAATATTTAGTAGCAGGAAGATAATTGTGTCTGTAACCTGTAAAAATTAGTTTGTGCTTTTTCAGTCGTTCAGCTATTTGATTTTCATTCTAAAATATATAAATATAATTTTGTTAGGAACTGCCCATATGCTTCTGAAATAATTTAGGAAGCATGATTTTATTTATATATTTCAGAGGCATTGGTTAAGCCTGTTTCACTAACCATACCGTTTGTTTTAGGATATAGGCTAGGCTATGCCTTTCTTCCACCACCTTCTAGATGATACATTAGGCCGGGGGAAATCTAGAACAATCTAATTGCATCTGGAATTAATGGTCGTAAATGGGTTGAAAATGGCAGAAACCTCATATTCTAACTAACTGCTCTAATGCACAAGAGGCCAATTGACAATTTCATGGCATGCTATATCAGAGTAATTGACGTTGGACTAATAAGTGGCTAAGTGTGAATACTGTATCCAGTGAAGAGAAGAATTGACCTTAGTGGCTGACTTGAGTCATTAAACGTTACGGGAAATAATCAGCCACAGAAATGCAGCATCACAAAATCACTAATTTCGAGAGCATGTAGTAAGTACAAAATCAATCATTTCGAGAGCATGTAAGTACGAAATCAATCATTTCGATAGCATGTAGTAAGTGTGTTTGCGTAGTTGGTTGTGTAGCAGCCTAAGACAAATGTTGCAGGTTTTACACTACAGGTTCAGCATCTGATTGCAGGAATTCTGTTATTAATATATTTTGTAAACGTATGTAGGCCTATATCTACACACAAGCAACGTCTGAAAACTCAACATTGCCACCCAGCGACTTTAGTCGTGTACTACCCCACAGCTGCCGCAGTTACTTGACCACTATGTTTGCATTCGCACTTGGCAATGTTTTGAAGAAGCAAAGATTTGTTGTTAAGTCAAATGAAGCACCTTGACAAAAGGGTTGCAATAATAACCAAAAATAACATTGTCTCAGGACATTTAATTAAGTATTAACAATTCTCACATAACGTTATAAACTATTATAGTACACAAAGGAATAGGCCTATGGATCTCCAAGTATTCCCATTTATGCTTGTGGCGTCCATTACTGGCGAATTATTTTCTTTAAACACCAGCAAACTTTTCTTACTATGATCCTATCGGTGATGACATCAGTCCCCACTGTCCCCTCCTCTATTTTTACCTCTTCTTTCTACTCCCATAACCTCTCCCATTCCCGCGTGCCTCCTCTCCTCCCATTATTCCCAATCTCCTCCAATCACACATGATTCCACTTTGCCCTGCAGTTTGGCACCTTCAGACTGACACTTTACACCTCGCACGCACGCACACACGCACAAGCAAACGCACACGCACGCACACACACTCTAACAGGCTCAATACACTCATCCTAGATTCACATCCACTAAGCAGTCCCTCGATGACGTCACACTTGTCCTACTGTGGATGTGATGCAATAAGTCATCATTTTGTATAACTCTTGGCTGTAGCTTCCCTCTCTATATGTGATATTCCCTTGTATTCCTTTGATGAGCCAAACTATGAACCTATGGGGCTTTATTGTAAATAGTCTATGGCTGGTAGACCAGTATAGTGGAGTTGAACTGCTATAGGCCTACAGTGGAACTAGAAATGTGAGATTTAGTAAGGAAGATATACAGTCATGGGTTTGACTAAAAGTTTTTAAGAACAATTTGTGTACAGCATGGATAATCCTCTACTCTACAAATGATTTTAGACGGGAAAATAATAAATTTGAGAAATATTGTCCAAAACATTATAGCCTACATAAAAATATATATTATATCCATGGTAGTTGAGATGGTTCAGTATCATTCACTTTCTTTGTGTCTGTGTACAGTATGTGTGAGTAAGTGAGTGAATCAGCGTGATTGTGATCGATAAGCCATCAGTGCTTGTAGTATTCATCGTAAGGTTTGCCGATGGTTGTCTGGGGGCGAGGGATGGTGTAATCTTTGTCGGGATCTATTTCCTGGAACACACACGCGCGTACACAGATGAATACAATGCCACATGTATTATCAATGCATTTTCTACCAGTGATAGACTGTGCTTCCATTAACCTTTCAATATGACTTAGCTATAATTGCCTGCAGTAGTAAAAAGGTCACAGTCCTTAATTACTGAGTTGTGAAGTTAGATTGTTAATCCTAATGGCCTATTACTCACTGTCATGGAGAATCCAGATTCATATGGCGATCGCAGTGCTGGATCTATTCTTCTGCCTAAAGGGAGACACAATGATGCAGCTAGCTAATTATTTGTTCATTAAACACTGTTTATCATATGGGTCCATGCTGAGCCACGCTGACAATGGAATTCAATCCATAATGTTTAAGAGTACCTCCTTATTCATCTATACGTTGGTGGAGTTGTCATTCGGAGCAAAGGAAAATTATTGTGGCTGTATCACAAACCTCGGCTATTTGCTCTCTGCTGTCGACTGAGGCAAAAGGAGTTTGCTGCCTGTAGACACCCTGGTTCAACACTGTGGCTAATGAGAACAAGTTGTCATGACCTGGGCTAAATAGCTCTGTATCTACAGCCCAGCACGACCGTTGTTAAAGACGTTTACAGCAACAGGGCCGTGAGCTTCAAACATCATACTGTATATATAAACATATCAAAAAGGTCTTCACGTCAACTCACCACCCCATCAAAAAGCAGCCCCCCCTCCCCCCATCCCCCCTGTGTGAGCAGAAAGAGGCTTATAAGTCTTCAAGTGCTGATGTTCTCACCTCTCTTGTCCTCCCCGTCCGTCTCATAGCTCCTGTTCTCCCTCCCCTCCTTCAGGCCAGGGACGTCAGCGCTCGGACTGGTCCACCCTGCGAAGCTCAGCGGGGTGTCCTGTGACCCAGACTCCCCCCGGCAGAGGAAGACCACCTGGGCCAGCCCGTGTCCCGCCAGGAGGACCCACCCGTTGGCCACCAGCGCCACGGCAACCACCGGGTCGTCCCAGGCCGGCCGGCGGCCCAGCATCTGGTTCCCTCTGGTCAGCATGGCGATCCACACCACCCAGATGCAGGCCGAGAGGAGCAGCGTGAGGCAGAGGAGCGTGGCCCTGGCCTGGCAGTGCGTGTGCGGGGCCTGGGTGTAGTCGTAGCTGTAGGTGCGGCACGAGTGGCCCAGGTAACACAGGGAGAGGAGCAGGGCGGCCGCCAGCAAGCACAGCACGTAGATCAGCAACATGGCGAACTCCGCCTGACTGTACGCGCACGGCAGCTTGTCGCGCACCAGTACCAGCAACAGCCACTGGGTGGCGATGATCACCTGTACGGCCGTCAGCCCCGCCGCCAGCGCCGGCTCCCCCCAGCCCTGCGCCGCGCCGAAGCCCAGCAGGGCCGCGCAGCGCGCCAGCAGGCAGGAGAATGCCAGGGCGAAGAGCACCCCGAACAGGAAGAGGCGCGTGGGGCACGTCTGGGGGGTCAGACGGACGACGAAGGCGAAGGTGAGGGCGAAGATGCCCGCCGTGGCCAGCAGGAACAGCAGCATGGAGGCCGCCTCGCCCCCGCCCTCGCAGCCTTGCTGTCGCCGCGACGACGAGCAGATCCACAGCGACCAGAGGAGGAGGCCCAGCAGCAGGACGGCGGTGACGACAAAGCCCAGGGTGGCCAGACTCTCCACCACGATGCCCCACGCCGCCTGGCGGTCACACAAGTACGTGTAGGCCGGCCCCAGCCCCGCCCCGCACCCTAGCACGGCATTCTGGGAAGTGTAGTTGACATTCTGGAAATAGGTGGTGTTACTGGGAATTGTATTGATCGCCTGGCTGAGACTAGGGAGGGGCCCGTACAGGAGGAAGAGGAGGTGAAGGAGCAGGACCAAAGAGGATTTGTGTGTCTGTGCTAAAACGGCCATCTTGGTTTTTGTAATCCCCACGGGGATCAAAATGCCGCCTTTCAAGTGTCCCTGAATATGAATCCTTTGATGCAGAGGGCCTTTGTCTCCTGAAAGACATGACACACGCAGTTCATTATCAACGTGTGTCATCGAGGACTTCAAATGGAGCATTATGCTGACCTTCTTTCAACATTTCAACATGCCTCCGTGACTGGACGCACACAAGCCCAACAACAGGAATGGAAAACAGGACCACAAAGGGAGGGAGAGCATAACGTGAGAGAACGCGTTGTCTCATGACAACAGCAGTGACCGTCACAGCAAGTGCATGAGCATGCCAGGACAAGGGAGCGGACAGGGAGGACAATGGAGGAATCACACACAGAACACAGAGGTGGAGTTGGCACACAGGCAGCACAACAGACGTAAAAGACAAGGCTTCTAATCTGCTCTATCGACGCCACAAAGCCATGAGAGAGAGAGAGGGAGGGAGAGAGGGAAAGAGAGAGAGGGGGAGAAAATAGATATGCAGTGACCCAATATGAGAATTGAACACTGTGTGTATATATACAGTATATATGGGAGAGAGAAATAGATAGAGAGGGGGAGGGGGGGGGGGGCGAGAGATGGAGATAGAGATAGATAGATAGAGAGAGATAGATAGATAGCGGAT
>JAODUE010004190.1:0-31722 GCA_027564755.1 Amblyopsis hoosieri
TATTATAATGACTGACATACATTTTAATCAGATAAATTTGACAGCAGTCGTTTTTATATATTTTAGGACGTGGATGCGAGCACCTCCTCAAATCATACGAGTTTATGCTCAGTGTGCTATCCTATTGGTCTAAACCAGTGTCTGTTCCACATATGACCAATTGATGCTCTACATCGCGAGTTCTCGCTTCCTATTGGTCAAAGGCATTCGTTGTGTGGTGCCACCCCCCCAGCAGCCGTTCCTTTTTGTTCCTCCCAGAACCTTCTAGACCGACGTTATCCAACACGCTCGGTCAAAATGATGGGCCAACAGGTTTTGGTGCTCAGTAAGTACATATAAATGAAGTCTTCTTATAGCAGGTGATGTGGTCTACCTACATGTCTCTGTTGGTAGTGTTTCACATGTTCCCCGCTTGTGATGTGAGAGAATAAGATGCTCCACGGAAGGCGTACCGGTTGCTAGTGATCAACAAAGCATGTGCTGCTAGCTTGCTTCCTCGAGGCGGAACACGAGCATCACTGTTCGCTATGCTAAAACTGCTAGCTCATGTTGAATGAGTCGTCTGCTTGCTAGCTAGCTGTGTAGCTAGCATCAATGTAGAGTGGGCACTATATAAATGGGCACCGGTCATGTCTTTGCTTGTTTATTTAGCACAGGGTATATATGCAAAGGGGTATTGTTGCGAAATTTGTGTAAGACCAATTGTGGCTATAAACCGCTACTTTAGCGGTTGGCTACATAATTCTACCTCAAATACGACACTTTCAGATCGTACTTATGTGCTACAAGCATGTGACAACGAATTATTTTCCTCAGCCCTGTAATAACAGTACGGTACATGTTATAAATGTGTACAAGTTGTTTTCCACATCAGTTTCACATAGCCTATATGGAGTATTTAAATTTGCACATGCGAGTCTTATACATTTTTTTTTCTTTTGTGTTGATTGAAAATGCTGCAATACAGATAGTTTAGCCTCAGTCTACTTGCTTTGTATATTGTACTATATTTTTTTCAATCTAGTTTGTGTATAGAATATGGTGGGGGCAGAGCTTCTGAGGGAACACCATATATGGCGTTGAAGGGAGAGGTGTTTCTCTTTTGTTGAAGATCAAATTTCAATTAAAATCAAGTCTTTTCAGGATCTATGACTGTATTAAGCCTAGTCCCAGTGTTATTGGGCATCTCATAATAATGATTGTTGCCTCTATCTATAATTCCTTCTCTGTTATACTAACTAGGCCTCTTTTAAGTGTGCATTTTTACGATTTGGAATGATTCTTTCTCCACAGACCAAAACATAAAGCGCGAGTCAGGGCGCAAGGTTCAAACGGGCAACATCAATGCTGCTAAGGTGAGACTGAGGTGTCACACCCCTTAACTTAAGCCGTGTAATGGCTGTGTAGTATTTACCATGACCATGTGTTTACAACAACACCAATGTTTTGTACACCTGTCAAACTGCCATAAAGGGCTGCTTTCTATTACAGGCAGATTCATAACCTGCCTGAAGTTACTGTGTAATAGCCTCGCGCGCTTAAGTTTAATTTCACCGTGAGAATCAGTCTGGAAAGCCTCGAAATCCTTTTGAATGTGTCTGAGTAGCAACTGAACTTTCCAATAAGTGTCGTGTTTATAGCTATAGGGGTGTTGTTTTCCAATCAGCGTTGTTTATAGCTATACGGGTGTGTTTTAGGTGTGCCGACCATGGTGGTTCAGCCAATCAACTGCCAAGTATTTGTATACAAACAGTTTCAATGTGCGGCTCCCCAGATGGACTTGTGACAGCAATTCCTCTGGCATGTCAGGTTAACTGGGTAAAATGGCACACATGCAATTATCTCAATCACCATGTTCTTACATACTAGATGTGGGCTACTGCTATACTTTCACTAAGGTATCAATAAAGTTATTGAAATCTAGGTTGGAGCTGTGGCGCATGTAATAACTCCCTGCTAATGTTGGCCTAATCCTACGTTCACACTGACTGCTTGCTCAGCTACAAAAATTGCCCAATCTCTTGCAAGATGTTGCTGAATGTCACTTTTTACCACATATTATTTGATTTATGTCCAGTTAAATGAACAGGCATATATGGAGGTGCAGGATAATCTCCAAAATCACATTTTATATGCTTGACTGAGTGCTGTCCCCAAAATATACTTTTTGCCACAGATTACATTAGGAAATTATAATTTCAATATTAATAATCTAATATTGTTTGATTATGGAGGACGTCCACCCTTTCATGTTTTAGCCAATAGCACATTAGCATAGTCTAATTAAATACAAAGGTAAAAACAAATGTTCTGAATGTGTTAAACTGTACATTAGTTATTGGGCCCATAAAGATGTTCTTCCTAACACCAAACGTGTAAATGTTAGTAGTGCTGTCGCAAGGCTGTACCAATGAGACTTAACGTGGTCAACATTTGAAATATATCCCCCCCCTTCCCTTCCCCCTTCTAAAAGCACTTGCGTTGCCTGCTTAGTGGCTGGGTGAGTTGTCGTTGGAAGGGCAGAGAAAGCCGTCACTGTGGGTGAGATGGCAGCGATGCTGTGGCTGACTAGTCTCAATCAGTGAGGGAACAAACCTACCTAGCCTGAGTGAGGGAATGAAGGTTGATAATGGCTCTACAAGTCATATAGTTTAGAATTGCCCAAGGCCTTTGCGAGCCTTTGGAGCACTCCTGTGTCATCTGCTGTTAATGTGGGTCTCCTTCTCAACTCCTCCAATCCCCTCACTCGTCTCCTTGGCTACTAGTTGTCAGTCAACTACATAACATTCAAATTGAGATTCACTTCCCTGTTTTGCGTTCATGCATTCAATATACCTCAGGAGCTTCCTACAACATTTGAAGCCTACATCTACTACCCTTTTTTTTTTTTTTTATGTCCAGTTATATGAAAATGTGCAGGAAAATCTCTGCTTTTGGTAGAAGATGGGGGGAACGTCAAATGGGAACACACTAGGCCGTTGCTAACATAGTCTTTACACTGCTTAACTTGACCTGTACATTTTGGTCAACTCTGTCAGACTTTGACCTTTTAGTCGCCCAGTGTGACACCACTTGTTTGGTGTTTATCATGGGATTGTTTTAACAGACACTCCGTGCTTGAACGTGCAATAAAAAAAGATATAGTAATAATTTCATTAGACTGCAGAAATACTTGTCGTCTTCATCACATATTTTATTACATTTATTTGTACTCTTAGTGAAAGGTACTGTAAAGTACAGATTTGTTTTTGTTGTGCTTCTAGTGCAGGTTAAAACAGTTGTGGTTAAAAACTGATGTAATTGTGTCTTTCAGACCATTGCAGATGTTATCAGAACATGCCTGGGCCCCAGGGCTATGATGAAGGTGAGTCACTATGGTCATATTTACGTGTTTAAGTCACTTTACTTAAGTTATTGGACCAAGAATGAAGTCCTTTAGCTGAAATTTACGTCTTTCCTAACACCAAACGTGTGCAAATGTTAATAGTGTTATCACATGACTGTTGGTGACTTTTGTGAGACTTGATGTGGTCAGCATTTGAAATGTATTCCCTATCCCCGCCACCCCCCTTCTAAAAAAGCACTTGCGTTGCCTGCTCAGTGGCTGGGTGAGTTGTCGTTGGAAGGGCAGAGAAAGCCGTCACTGTGGGTGAAATGGCAGCGATGCTGTGGCTGACTAGTCTCAATCAGTGAGGGAACAAACCTACCTAGCCTGTGTGAAGGAACTTGACAATTAAGCTGAACTTTGAGACATCAATGCTGGTGTTAATACAGACACTTTTTAAAATCTTTTATAAAGATCTGATGTTAATGAGTTGAAAATGTCTCTACAAAATGTTTAAAATTGCCCAAGGCCCTCGCTGGCATATTAGCGTACTTATGGAGCACCTGTGTCATCAAATTAAAATGTTAATGGTGGTCCCCTTCTCAGCCCCTCCCTCACTCGGCTCCTCGACTGCTTTTTCTGATTTTGTGCAGTGGGTGGAGCCAGGCTCAGAACTGGGGTTGAAACCACAACCTAACGCTCTATTTTTGAGCGCACTGCAGTGGTCACATGGCATCAGAAGTTTCTGTGCTTGGGAGACAACACTGGGGTCATAGGGAAACTCAAGAGTTTGGTGATTCAGATGGTGCTTTACCTAATGTCTGTTCTTCAGATGTTGTTGGACCCTATGGGCGGTATTGTGATGACCAATGATGGCAACGCTATCCTTCGAGAGGTGAGTTGGATGTAAAATGTGTATTCATATAGCTGATGTGTATCTATTGTAAATTAAACTTGCCATTTTCCAATCTAAAAATCATATCGCATGCTTTGTGCTGTTTGTCCTCAATAACAGATCCAGGTCCAGCATCCAGCAGCCAAGTCCATGATTGAGATAAGCCGCACCCAAGATGAGGAAGTGGGAGATGGGACCACTTCAGTCATTATCTTGGGTAAGGAAGGAAAGTTGCGTTGATGGAGAAGCAACCTCTCTAATTAAAGAAAAGATTTGAATAGTCAAAATGGACTCAAGGTAACAGCTGGTATTGAGCCGTGGTTAAACCTTTATTTTGCGCAGTGGATGATTATGAATCGTGCATTTGTAATTATTATGGATGAAGCTTCCTATACAGGACATTACTGTGTCTCTTTCTCCAGCTGGTGAGATGCTGTCTGTAGCAGAACAGTTCCTGGAGCAGCAGATGCATCCTACTGTGATCATCGGTGCCTACAGACAGGCTCTGGATGACATGTTGGATACACTTAAAGAAATCGGGTAAAAACATGTTGGAGACACTTAAAGGCATCAAGTATAAACATGTTAGACGCAGTTAACGGCATCAAATATATTCCACATACATGTTGGAGAAAGCAGGACTCTACAGTGCGACCATTTTACTCGCAAATGAGGCCAAATATTTGTATGCGAACATGAAAAAATATTTAGGTGCACTTCGTGAGAGTGACTTCAAGCCACTATGTTCGCAGCTTAACTGTGCGCAGTTGCGCATTATGGAATCTCCGTCCACAATGACAATTGTGCGGCGTGTGTTCAGCTGAATCGGGTCTCAGAACTGAACACAAACACACTCGCTACCTCGTCATCACAGCTAGCTAAAGCTAACAGGCAAAACACTAGCAAAACTGGTGGGGCAAAAAAGACGCCAAACGATTCATGCTCGTAGGTTAAAGTTGGATGTGTGACTGCGATCACGCTGCCAGCCAGCGTTTTAAATTGTGCTGCGCGCTTGTGCAATTACGGTAAACAAATTATTTCATACATATGCTATACAATAGCGTATGTGACCATGTCACAATAGAGCAAATTTACTACAGCAGGTATCTTATGTCAAACCTGATAATTCAGGCCTAGTCATCTCTCCTTTGCCAAATACCAAGCCATTCATAAATCATACTATAGATATTGACAAACAATATACTAAAGGTGAATAATTGCATAACGGTTATGCTCACCCTTAATAAATAGAATTTCGACTGTGCTCCCATATTTTTGTCTGTGCTCCTAAATGTTTTAACTTGGGCGCACGTGTGCTCCTTGTGGAAAAGGTCAGTGTAGAGCCCTGCTCAATGATAACAGGTAAAGAAACATGTTGGAGAAACTTAAAGGCATATTAGGTAAAATCCGCATACATGTTGAAGACGCTTAAAATACATTGGGTAAAAAGCACATGTATGGAGAAGCTAAAAGGCGATTAGTGAAGTAGAGAATTAACTAAATAGTCAATGTTTGTGTGGTTGACTAAACGTGTTTTTGTCCATCCACAGTACCCCTGTGGACCCCAACGACCGTGCGATGATGCTGAAGATCATCAACTCGGCCATCAACACCAAGGCTCTGAGCCGCTGGTCGGACATGGCCTGCAACATCGCCCTGGACGCAGTGAAGACCGTGGAGCTGGAGGAAAACGGACGCAAGGAGATCGACATCAAGAAGTATGCCAAAGTGGAGAAGGTATGTGGCTTTTGGCCTCCCTGGAGAGTAGTGCGGAATTTGATATTACTTGCTAACTCCCAAAACCGTAGTGTATTGAACGTTTGTTCAATACACTACGGTTTTATTATTACTTGTATTGTGTTTGGTAAGGAGGGTGCCCTTTCAAAAACAGATTAGCGTGAAATACAAAGGTTAAAACAAAATGTGCTCAACTGTGCAGGAGTTATTGGACAAAGAAAGGCCTTCAGCTGTAATGTGTGTCCTTCCCAAACACCAAAACCTTTTAAATGCACCCATGCCCCCTTCTGAAAGCACTTGCGTTGCCTGCTCAGTGGCTGGGTGAGTTGTCGTTGGAGGGGCAGAGAAAGCCGTCACTGTGGGTGAGATGGCAAGCGATGCTGTGGCTGACTAGTCTCAATCAGTGAGGGAACAAACATACCTAGCCTGAGTGAGGGAATGAAGGATGATAACGCTCTGCAAGTCATATCTGTTTATTTATCACCAAAGGCCCTTGCTGGCTTACGGGTGTACTATGGAGCACTCGTGCATCATCAATTTAAAATGTTAATGGGCTCCCTCAGCTCCTTGGCTGCTTTTTAGGACTTTTCAAAATGGCGCAGTGGGTGAAGCCAGGCTCAGATCTGAGCTGGGGGTGGAGTTACACATTAATGCTCTACTGCTGAGAGCATGCTGGCAGTGGTCACACGGCAGCGGAAGTTGAAATCGCCGCAAAGACGGTGTGTTTCTGTACATGGAAGACGATGCTGGGGTCCTGGTAAAATCTTGAATAAGTGTGCTGACCTTTGATCCAGGATTGTTTCCAGTGCTTGCATCATAGCATGTCAACTTATGTTTGATTACACCCCCCACCTCTGTGTACAGGTACCAGGCGGAATCATTGACGACTCCTGTGTGTTGCGTGGCGTGATGGTGAACAAGGATGTCACTCACCCGAGGATGAGGCGCATGATTAAAGACCCTCGCATTGTACTGCTGGACTGCTCTCTGGAGTACAAGAAGGGAGAGAGCCAGGTACACACACTCTCTCACTCAAAGCCATCAGACAAATACGGGCTGTTGTTGTTATTATTGGGGCAAAGAGCAAAAACAAATGGGTTGTATATAATATGCAGTTGAAGCAAAACACCTGTAAAATGGTCTGATCCTCCTGATCCCCTTTTCAAAAACTTAAAACTTTCCTTGGGAAGATGCTATAGAGCTGCTACAATAACCAAGTACATCTACAAAAAGGCTTCATAACTGCTAAATGAATAAACATCGCTTTCACTAGAACCATGTTTGCAACTGTGGTTTGTATACTTGCATTTATTCTGATTGAATCTGTTTACCAAACTTACTAAGTTCTGGAAACTGAAGAAATGCAGATTTCCACATTTGAGGACTCTTGTCCTCAAATCTCACATCATCCCACATTTATTTGTCAGACTGATATAGAGATCAGCAAAGAGGAAGACTTTGCACGGATCCTACAGATGGAGGAAGAATACATCCAGCAAATCTGTGAAGATATAGTCAGGCTGAAGCCAGACCTGGTTTTCACAGAGAAGGGTATCTCAGGTACTGGGTTTTCTTTTTTATTGTAATTCTGGCCACTAATTTTTCATTGTGGCCACAATATTCACTCGTCTGGTGGGCCAAGCATTTCCAGCGGAAATGTTTGTCTACCCCATTCAGTGTATATAGAAAATCCTATTAAATTGCTGTCTGGTCACTAGATGGATGCAATACAATGACTGCTCCAATAATTGCACATAGAAAATAGTTCATACATGCTCTCTTTCATCTTTCTCAAATCTATTTCTATGACCTCCAGACCTTGCCCAACACTATCTGGTGAAAGCCAACATCACAGCCATTCGACGCGTTAGGAAGACGGACAACAATCGCATTGCTAGGTAGAAAATGACAGTTGTTTTCATGTTCTGTCTTCTCTAAAACCACTAACTTGACACCTTGTGTAACTTCTAGGGAAGGCACGATCCAGTTTGTTTGTTTTTCTCCGATTTTTTTCGATCTCAGTATCGTATTTGTGCCATCCCTAGTAATTTCTATTCCTAAACTGGATGTTGTAACAAGTTTATGTTCTTTGTTCTAATGTGCGTCCTATTTTAGCTTTAACATTGTGATTTTATGTTTTTTATTTTACTTAAAAAAAAAAAGTTTTTCTCCCTGGGCAAACTTTGTTTTATTCTTAATGGACTTTCTGGTTAAATCGTCATTAATCATCTCAATTGTGTGTGTGTGTGGCAGGGCATGCGGAGCGCGCATAGTCAGCCGTACAGACGAGCTGCGTGAGGAGGACATGGGCACCGGGGCAGGCCTCTTTGAGGTCAAGAAAATCGGCGACGAATATTTCGCCTTCGTCACGGAATGCAAGGACCCCAAGGCCTGCACCATCTTGCTGAGAGGAGCGAGCAAGGAGATCCTGGCTGTAAGACTGCTGCCACATGCAAGCACACACAGCCAGCTGCCTTAGCGCGACACAAGTTAAACGACGACGTCATTCACATTGATGTCCTTCCCATACACCGAAAGAAGTGTGCAAACGTTAGCAGTGTTACCACAACACTGTGCATCTCTCTGCCGATGCGTTTTGTGAGACCTAACGTGGTCAACATTGGAACTGTATCCCCCCCCCCCTTCTAAAAGCACTTGCGTTGCCTGCTCAGTGGCTGGGTGAGTTGTCGTTGGATGGGCAGAGAAAGCCGTCACTGTGGGTGAGATGGCAGCGATGCTGTGGCTGACTAGTCTCAATCAGTGAGGGAACAAACATACCTAGCCTGTGTGAGGGAATGAAGGCTGATGACGCTCTACAAGTCATATCTGTTTAATATCACCCAAGGCCCTTATGGGTGTACTTGTGGCGGACTGGTAGTAGTGTATGTATTACAGAAGGAAATGGTAACTGAAGGAATGTACACGTGAGTTCATGCAGGGAAACCAACTTTTTTTTTTTTTTTTTTTGTTTTGGCGACACATTTATCCATTATAAAATTCCTGTAAAAAGTAACACTTATAAATGATTTGTCGGTGGCTTGGTCACGTTCGACAGCGACTAGTTCCAACCTGCAGAACGCTCACAGCGCGTGTGCTTGTGTGCAGGAGGTGGAGAGGAACCTGCAGGATGCCATGCAGGTGTGCCGCAACATGCTGCTGGACCCGTGCCTCCTGCCAGGCGGGGGCGCTGTGGAGATGGCGGTGTCCAAGCGGCTGACGGAGCGCTCCCGCGCCATGACGGGCGTGGAGCAGTGGCCGTATCGCGCCGTGGCCCAGGCGCTGGAGGTCATCCCCCGCACGCTCATCCAGAACTGCGGGGCCTCCACCATCCGGGTGCTCACCGCGCTGCGGGTACGAAAACGGGCGTGCTCTTTAACGCACACTGCCCCCTTTGAAACTAAGTGTGTAAATCTAATGAGAGGATAATTTCAAGATCTTGATGTTGGGGTTTCCCGGGGCTTTCATAGCCCCGCTTTTGAGAGTCAGTAGTGTGACTTATGATTATCCTTTAAGAAATTGATTTACAAATGGATTGTTTCAAAAGCATGAGTTGTTCTGTGTGTGTGTCCAGGCCAAACACACCCAGGACAACACTGTATCCTGGGGAGTGAACGGAGAGACGGGAGCCTTAGCCGACATGAATGAGCTGGGCATCTGGGAGCCTCTGTCTGTCAAGGCCCAGACGTACAAGACCGCTGTGGAGGTGAGACCCCCACTGCGATGAACAAACTACAAAGTCATCGGTTTAGTCACTGGAACTGTTTTAAAAATATCGATATATGCACTGGAATACCTTACACTATGAGGTAGTTGGGTCTTGACGCAGTTAGCCAGTGCTGTATCCCAAACTGTGTGCAAGTAAGCATGCGAGATTAGACTTAACCCCCTTCTAAAAGCACTTGCGTTGCCTGCTCAGTGGCTGAGTGAGTTGTCGTTGGAAGGGCAGAGAAAGCCGTCACTGTGGGTGAGATGGCAGCGATGCTGTGGCTGACTAGTCTCAATCAGTGAGGGAACAAACCTACCTAGCCTCTGTGAGGGAATGAAGGATGATAATGGCTCTTAAGTCGTATTTGTTTAAATAAAAAATGTCAGCGGTGACACGGCAGCGGAAGGCAATGCTTCTCTTCTAGGCTTAAATTTTGTCTAGGGGTGTAAGAAAATATCGATACACCTGAATATCGCAATGTTACATTGCACAATACAATGTATTGATGCTCTAAAACTATCGATAGAAACTTTTTTTTAAACATTGTTTTTACTACATAAAAGGGACCATGTACAAAATACATTAACCTCAAGAGGATTTTGCTGCAGAATGAGTTTGTGTGGAGCAGCCGTATGCGTGCGTTTCATTCCCATGTCAATTATATTATCTTAGCAAAAGGTTTTATATTGATCCTTATATTTGCCTCTGTACAGTACAATTTTGCGAGTGTTCTCAAATCACTACCCCTGCCTTTTAATTCCACTTTGTTTTCTCTCCCTCCAGACCGCCATCTTGCTGTTGCGTATCGATGACATTGTCTCTGGGCACAAGAAGAAGGGAGACAAGGAACAAACTGGTGGACAAGGGGCTGAGTGAAACAGGAAATGGAACTAGAGGTTGGGGGAACCGTTAAACCACCACAAGTCACGTCTACCTTTTGTCATACAACGCAGGGTTGAGTCAACATCTATAATGTTATGTAGTGCTAGTCTAAAGATTGATCGGTACAGTGAATAGAACTGATGAAATAAGAACAAACTATGAAATGTGTTCACACACACCGCCATGGGTCAATACTAAAATGTATTTAGTCCTTCCTCTTAAATTAATATTAATTCCGTTGCATGGTCCTGCTGAAGTAGATTTCCAGCAGCCAAAACATTACCTGGTCCTCCAATCTTCTTCCCTGGCAAAAGCCAGTGTTGTTTTCTTGTTCTATTACTGTAAATTAATAAAACATTTTGAAAGTGTTGGTTTTAGCTTGATGATTCTGTTGGTTTCTGACACACAAATGACATGATGCCAGTGGATGTGAGATGAGGCTAGTTAGGAAGCACTGTTCCTTACGACGGTAACGTACAAAGGGATAAATCAAATGTGTGAGTGTGTGTGTATTTATAATATACAAGCATGTGAATGTTGACCAATGTGCTGTACAATGAAATAGAAACAAAACGAAATAATTCAAACATGGCAAATAAATACAATTCACAATTTCCTACTTACTCGTTTACTGACTTCAATGTTGAAAGAAGTTTTAATGTACGGCCAGTTAGATAATGCAGCAGTTTGTCAGAAAGAATGGCTTCTAAATGAAGGTGGGGAGGAAATATATTTCTATACTAATTCGTCTAACAGATACTGCACTGACAAGATTAGTTATCTGGCAGTTTGTGATCTGAGTCTGACCCTTATCTTGAGATGTCTACGCGTTTTTACCCTATGGTTTTGCCTCATAATGAAAATATCTAATTGAGGATGCATGTCTACCAGTGTCCTAATAGTATTAGGCTAATACTTGCTAGTAAATAAACACAAAGTACTAAAACGTTTTGGTATATTATTTCTTTGTAACAATGCCTATTGGCAATACATCTCATATAATTGGAAATCCTGTTTTATTTTTATTTTTCCCCCAAATAATTATATTTTTAAACGGTGCCACATTTGTGAGGAACATGCAGTTTCAGTGAGATGAGCAGCAGTAGCTGGCTGCTGTGGTGGATTATTAATAAGAGGTTCGAGTCAACAGTGAAATGCTGCTGAGGTCGGCGGAAGTTATTCTTCAAGGTCAGCTGACTCAAAAAGACACGTGATAGCCCATCAAATGATTCACAACAAAAATGGCTGCAAACAAGCAGCACGGTCCGCAGCCGGTCCATCGCCTCTGTCTGCTGGTTTTGGTTTTCAACTTGGAATCTTCATCTGGTTTCTCCAGCAGCGGGGATCATTATCGACGAGAGGTGAGTATTCTGCTGTTTCTCTTGTGGACTGTAGGCAGTGTGCTTACGACCAACTCAAAAGCCTGAAACATAGTTTCGTTTGCGCTCATTAGTTTAGCCTTCATAATACATGTAAAATAAATAAATAAAATCCGACAATATGTAGATTTTTCACACAGAAATAACGTCTATTTTAGATTTAGAAGTTTTTATAGTTTTTACGTATTTGTGGATATGTTGGCCAAAATTATATGGTTAAATGTAACTTTAAAAAAAAAGTATTTGTTTTTTGTACCTGACTGATAGTGGACAGAGTCTGGGACAAATCGTTAATGAATCGCCACCTGGAGTAGACGCTGATGGGTTCCAATAGGTCAAACATGGTGATAACCATGTTAAAATATCTTTGTAACTGAGAGGAACTGAGAAACACTAGGCCTAGCTATCCAGATACAATGAATAATGCTTACGGATCAGCCCGCTGTACCCCCTTCCACTTATTTAAGAGGTTGAATGCAGAAGTAGTTTTTTTATGTTAGAGCTTCTCATTTAGCTCTATTCTCTCTGATTCAACTACTTACTTATTCTTCTACATTATATTGTTCTCATTAGTCACCAAGTGTTTTTGCCATTGCAATTTATAATTGCTATTGTAGAATGTGGAAGTTTTGGATGGAGATATATATATATATATATATCTATCATGTCTACACTGTTCGTTAATGTGATTCAGCAATTTATTATCCGGTCAGGTGTTTTCAGCATGTCGCTCAATAGCTAATTAGCACTGTGACTCTTCAACAGCTGTCTGTGGAGCTGAACCCAGGACTCAACTCCTCCATTCTCCCGAAGCCTGCAGTCAGTCTCCTCCACGTCCGGGCGCTAGGCAACAATGACACTCTGCACTACCTCTTCAGCAGCCTGGGAGCGCCGGCGCTGTTGCTGGTGCACACCAACACTAGCAGCTCTACTGTGCAGGTCGTTCACCGCCCCGTGACACCATCACTATCAGCGAACCCCTCAGTTCAAAAGCATCCGTCCTGAAGGCAGTGCCGATGTGACGGTGGTCGGTCCAACCCCGGGACTCGATCCCACTCCCACGGATTACAGAGTGAACGCCGTAGCAAGGCAGGCTAAAGCCCGGGGGGCTCTAGCTTCTGTCACTAAAACACAAACAATATTTTAATATTTACAGCGTCTGTCTGTCATGACTGCTACCATGTATATCATTAAATAAGCAAAGTTCCTAATGGCCTTAATACTAAAGTGGTTAATGCATAAGAGCAGAACAGGAATTTGTTTTTATTTATATTTTATTTTTAAATGAGAGTAGAGAGAAGAACAAATAGCATTTGATGAAGAAACTTTCTTGACTGCACTGACCACTGTTACACTGATACATTTCAATCAAACTTCCTTAACATTATGAATATTCTATGTACCTTTATCTCACGCAATCAGAATGATTGTTTAAAATCTGCTAAAGCGCAGGTTGAAGTACAGCACAAAAGTGTTTAAAGTGTCACTTTATTTTTATTTATTTATCGTTCAAATATCTTTCAAATCAAACCTGTATTTTCCATCCATTTTAGGTTGACTGGTCTCTGTTCTTGGCCCGCAATACCACGGGTAGTCTGAAGGTGGAGCCAGAGAACAGCATTATACACAGCAGTGCTCTTGTTTTCACCAGGGTGAGTTGGAAGGACGTTTATGTTAAATCACTCACACAGACGTATACACAAGAACTGTTTTTTGGCAGTGGGGTCATGTTGTAAATACTTTATTATAAATGACAAGTGAGATTACCTTACACTTGCACCTGGTTGGGATATTTATTTCTTAATTTTTTATCTGTAAACTAAACAATTAGACTGAACTGTGATGACACACATCAATGCTGGTGTTAATATTGACTGACAAAATTCTAGTTTATATCAAAATCTGCATTTTATGGACCGAAAAACGGTATGATGTAAAATCCTTGAATCACCCCAGGACCTGTCTTGTTTCCAATTCCAATTTGACACTTTGTCCGCCCACACGTCAGAGCTCAGAGCTTGGGTGCAGGTACGCTCTTTTAACAAATTATTAAAGGGACGTCTTGTTTGTCTTTCGTGTTTGCGTCTGTCCTCGTCAGCTGTGGGAATATGCCGACGCGAACGACACTGCAGACCCAGAGACCACTCCTCCTTCTAGCTTCTTTCCTCCGTACCAGTTGGAGAACTTCACCTGGTTCCCACTGGACAACAGCACCTTCGACCCCGCTAGACACACGGCCCGGCTCTGCGGAAGGTCCCTCGGCTCTGCGGAAGGTTTCCTCTGTCTTCAGGTGGATGTATTCAGTGATAGGCTACAGCACATGTTTAGTGTAATGGTTACTATTTCAAGTTAGCTTTATTAGCATGACGGTTGTTGAACCTGCATTGCCAAAGCTATTTCAAGTTGGCTTTATTAGCATGACGGTTGTTGAGCCCGTATTGCCAAAGCACTCAATAAGAACAACAATATTATAAACAATAGTCCTACAGTAATAATGCCAGTGATAAGAACAATGATAGTTGGTATAATTTAATTAAAGGACACAGTAACAGCAAAAATAAGCATATGGATTATAACAATAAAAGAAAACAAATAATAGATACATTACTACATGCGTACAATGTTTGTTTTGGTCTGTTGTTAAGGGGAAGTAAGACCAGATTTTAAAATAACTGGCCAAAGGCGATCTTTTCCAAACATGTTCAAACTGTTTTCCGCTTGCTTTGAGTTTTATGCGAGCGTTTGCGATCACAGACAAAAGGTCTGAGGAGATAGTTCTCTGAAAATATCCAGATGCTGGAGTAAGCATTACAGTTTAAATATAATCATTTTGAATGTTTAACACAATAAGTTGAAAATGTTCTAGTTAAAAGAGATGTTTAAAAGCACCTCTGTTCTCAGGCCTATTTAGCAATAAATACTGTCTGTCTAGCCTTTAAATCAACAGCAGACAGAAGGCATCTCTTTTCGTCAGAATGTTTTAAGGGTTCCCATCCGGCACAGTCTAAACATCGTTTCCGTCTCCTGTCTTGCAGTTCACTGCTTATGCGGAGGAGGGGCGAGGCAGTAATTGGCCCCGCCTTCTCCACAGCAGTAACTCCTCCCAGATCAGGGTGTCGATAGAAGGCCTGCTACCCCGGGATCCCCGCTCCAGGTTTAGCCTTGAGCTGCAGACGGTGGCTCGGCCAGGATCTCTGGACCAGGTGAAGGTGGTCAACTCCATAGATGACGAATACACCCCCTCTATATTCAGGGTAAGGGCTGTGTTGCGGTCCGGGGCGTTTACTTGACGTAGTTGTAAACTGTCCACAAGTACATTTACTCAGGGTTCCTCACTGGTCGTGGAATTTTTGGACTATATTGGAATTAAAAAAAATATATACATGTGATATTGGGGAATATTGTGTGCAGCATGTTTAAATTATATTTTCGATTCATCAAAATGTTACTGGAGGTGGTATTACTTTTATTTAAAAATGTTTTTTTTTATTTTTTATTTTGTCTCAACAAACTGGAAACTGTTTTTTTTAATGTTTACATGTTTGCAACGATCATCGTTGCCATGGCCGTTTTCCAGATTGATCAGATTGCTGGCCTGTTTTCCATTCATTAGGTCATGGTAATTCAGCTGTTTAGTCAGGGAAACCTCTGGTCCTTTGCGTTATCTCTCTCTCTCTCGTGTTTGGTCCGCTCCCTCCAGGTTTCTCAGTGGCTGACGTCTGCCTCCCACGCATCTCCTCCGTCTCTGGCCTACGTCCAGTGGAAGCCCGTGGCCTACCGGCAGCCAAGCCCTATGTTTGAGGACGCCACCCCGTGTCACCACACCGCCGTGACACCGGTGAACGCGTCTGCACCTGCCTCGGCGCTGGTCCAGGCCTTCTATGGCTTTCAGCCAGTACCCAACACACTGAACATTAGCTTCGGCATTGCAGGAGACCCTTTTTACAACGGCACCCGCTACCTTAGTTGGTGAGTACCGAGAGAGCGGAACGCTTTTTGAGTGTCCCCTGCGAGGACCCGTGGTTTGATTATTTAATTAATAATCCTAGATTATTACTTTTAGCAGGCAGACTAGTACATTTTTCCACGCGCGTGCGATACCTGCTGCTTTTCATCTGTGTTCTGTAAGGGCGTACTCACACTAGGCCCAGTTGCCTTGAACCGTACCCAAGCACGATTGTTCCCACCTTCCCACTCCCCTGCTGGCCTGCACTCACACTGCAGTTAACATGACAGGGCACACTTACTCCAAAACATTAGGTTGGCTACTTGGTTTAAGGCCAATTATTTAGTCCACATAGTCGTTCCACTGGAATATGTCCTTGATGTCTAAGGAGCTACCAGATTTACAGAGTGCATCCCGTAGGATGTTCTGTGCTTGGGCACATTTGCGATCACACTGGTGCGTACCGCGCCTGATTCTAACCAAACCGTGCCGTGGCCCACCTCTTTCAAGCGGGCCACGGCACGGTATGACGCAGTACGGAGCGATCACGCTAGTCAAAGGAACCGGACTTTTGGGTCAAACATGCTCCGGCACGGTTTAACTGGGCCCAGTGCGAGTATGACCTAAGTGTCATGGGTTCCCAAACTGCTGTCCCATTGTGGCTGCAATTTCAAGGCAGCGTAATTCACGCTGCCTGTAGGGGTCGCTGTGGTCCTATTGCAGCTATTTCCTGCTTCTGCTGCTCACTACTAATAAGACGAGAGTTTGCTTTGTTTACTCAGACGTGGTGGATCACAGGTGAAGCTATATCATCCTCCCTAGTGGCACAAGACGATATTTAATAAAGCCTGTTCCTGGTTCAACACCATCTAGCTTTGAGTGGTCTTAGTTTTACTGCAGCAACATTTACTATCAGCATACTTGAGCAAGATCCCTATATGCCCCTTGTAATACGTGTAATTGGACCGTAAGCGTCAACTAGCTGCCCTTGCAAACTGTTTTAGCAATAAGAAATGCAAATGCCATGACGAATGCCCTGCGGGTGCGTCACACGCGTGCAAACATGCGTTAACATGCATCTGGGCTAATACCAGATCAATTGTGACTTTGATATGCCTATTCGTTTATTGGAATGTAGATGTTTTTTTATACATATTAATTTGTAATAGGTCAAAGGTGCCGTGTTATATATTTTTCTTTTTAATGGTTCGTCTGTACTGCACCTCTGTCTCCTGCAGGACTGTTCTGGTTGGCGTCGGCACGCCTCCAGTGGATGCGTTCTCTCCGCTAGTCATCACCATCATGGCTGTGTGTTTTGGGACCATCGTGGTCCTCCTGCTCCTCCTGGGGGGCGCGTGTGTCTATCGACACCAGAGGGCCTCGCCACGGTCGCAGGCCTATCAGTCAATCAACTGAGAGGCCAGTCTCATCCTGGCTCCAGCCACTGGGGCAAGTGGCTGGAGCCTTTCACATTGTCTTCCAATAACGGTTGAGCAAGTTTTTCAATCCGACATAAACTCCTTCAACTGTCTTCCTGTCATAGCACACTATGCTGTTTGTCCAACCTAGTTGTTGTAACTAAGGTGGGGGCGGGGCTTGCAATTGGCCAATTGTACAATTATAAATATAACTCCTGTCATTCATGGTTGAGCAGCTAGAAACTTTTTCTATTTATTTTTTTTATTTTTGTGTTTTTAAATGATTTTAAAAACCTATGATGTAAATGTTTTTGCACAAATCTATATATAGATCTACCAATGAGAAATGTAAAGATGTGATTCTATTTTCTATCTGGATATGCCGTTTCTGTTTTTATAAGATTGAAATGGCAAGTGTCTTACATTTGTTTTGTATATTAGTATGATTCCACTGCTGATTATGTAGCTTGAATGTCCACTATGCAATGCTTTACATTTTGTGTGTAACCGGTGCAATTTTCTTCTCTACATTTTACTGCAATATTGTGGGCATAGATGAATCTACCCTAGTTGTCAACAAAAAGTACAAAAAAAACCTTTTTGATATTTTTTTTTTTTTTTGATGATACATTTCAGTAGTTTTGAGTACAATTGCATTTTCAAATACCCTGAATCATTCTAGATTTTCTTTTAAATCAGTACCTTAAATAATCATAATAGTTAAATCAAGTTAATTGGTAGTAACCAGTGGCTGCTGAGCAACTTGCTGACCAAAGAGGAAACTGTAAAGGATCATTTTGTTTCCATGTGAATTGACTCTCATGTAATTGAGAGCAATAGAAATAAATTTGACTTGCAATCTTACCTGCAGATTGTTACTAAGACTATTGTCCGATGAACTGCAGGCTATAGACAATTGCTTCCTTCTGAATGGAAGGTTTATGGCACAGACCATATATATTGTACATGATTACTTTTGTGTAAGTAAAACCAGACCTGTTTAACAATATGACCACTAAGCCTATTGCCATGATAAAGGCAGACTGTAATATTATATTTACATAATACATGTAATGTTAATACCTTTAAAGTCAAAGCCAGAATTAACACTTGACATTTAGCAGATGCTTTGACCCAAAGCTTACAATAGTTACAATTATTGATAGCTGAATAAGCCGGCGACCACGAGTGATTCAGTTGCTACAGAACAGGTAGTAGAAATAGAAAACTTAAAGGATCTTAGCTGCAAGAGATGGCTTTTTAACCCTGGCTGTATATCGTGATTTGGCCGCTAGGGGCTAGCAAACTCCTTTGTATGACAAATCCGACCATATTTGTATTTATTTGTATTACATTTTTCATTAAACTTTTTTTTTGTATTTCACTATTATGTTTTCAGAATTTTAGTGTTTTTCTCCGGCTGAATAAAAACTCAAGCATTTGTCCTAGAATCAGTTCTCGGTGATGACGTCAGCAAAAATAATTCCAACGTGACATTTCCAACATGGCGCTGCTGACATGCTGACGCTGTACCGTCTTAAGTAGGCCTAGTCAAAGAAAGAAGGTATAGACAAAGCAAACACAGTAAAAGCTAGATGGTAGTACGTGGATTATAGAAAGACCCTTCGGCGACACTCTTGTTTTTTTATTATACCTGTACTACATAAATTGGTGAGTGTTTATTTTGATCTTTGGCTGGATCTATACCGTACATTAGTACCAGTAGCTCTCCAAAGCTAGCAGTAATAAGATAGCTAGTACTAGATATAAACTTCTACCGGTATCCAGCTGTTAGGGAAACATACCTACCTATCATGTTTACAGGAACAGTCATTGGACCTTTGGTTGTACCGGTGCTGTAACAACGTTTAGCTAATAAAGTTGTTATTAGCTAAACCCTTATAGCAAGGGTCTTTACTACAACAACAACAACAACAACAACAACAGCATAGTGGTTGTTGAAGTAAAACGTTAGCAAGACCCCTGTCCCGTATGAATTAAAATGTATTAAACAGGTAAAGTTGTTTTTAACATTGAAGTTATGTTACCTGACCAATTTACCTCATGTCAAGCCAAGATACGCAATGTGTCAGAAGACTTGTTTCTGAAATACAAACCATGATTATTATGAAATACAAAATATAGTATAGCCTGTATAGGTCCACACAAATAGCTTAGGTCCTTACATACAGCTATTATGCTCTCTGACCAATTGACCTCAGGATGCCAACTAAAATTGTACAAAAGGTATTTTGAAAAGAGCCATTGTGGGACATAAGTTATTAGTCTCTATGTTGCACAGTTGGTGTGATTGACATGCTGAGGGAAATTGTACAGGGAGCATAGTAGCTTTGTGCATACTGCATATAGGCCTGTATATTGTTTATATGTGTGATCTAACTTTGACAATCCTGCTGTGTCTTCCAGGTGTCTGAGCGAGCCAACGGCCCGCCATCCCTGGCCACTTCAGGAGCCGTACTTGGTCACCCATTCCCAGTTTAGTCAGTCTACAATGTGAATACAGTCTGCAGTCACAGCACAAAGTAGCAGCCGTTTTTTATGATAATGAACAATGCACATCCCGACAATGTCTGGGTAGATTGTATTAAGTAGACGGAATGTGATAAGCCGACACAACAGATAAGGTGGGACAAATACGGTAGTCATCCGAACAGATCCAAACCGACAAGTTACCCAGTCAGCCAGAGTGGCTGCTCCCACGGGTCAGTGGAGAAGTAAAGCAATGGAGGGCGACTGTCGGATTCCCATGGCGTGCTTCAGGCCGCGCATATTGGTCCTCCACGCTCTGTTCTGGGGACTGGTCTCACTCAGGCGAGTCTTACTATCAGCTGTTGTTCCGTTGCTGCTCAGTTTTAAACGTTCATCCTGCTTTATATGTAAATCCTGGAGGCGGAGCTTTAAATTATGCTATGAAGATGTCATCTGTGATGCTTTATTTCCCAGGGAATATGTTGATACCAGTTTACAGTAATAGAGATGTGGCTGCACTAATCTAAGCCTCTTTGTTGTGTACAGAGTGTTTGGTGCTGCCCTACTCAGCGAAGAGAAAACCTCAGGTATACTAATAGTATAAACAGTCTAGACACTTTCTGTGTGCAAACTCCTCAGTACACGCTATGTACTTTAATATACACTGCATGTAAGATACTCAAAGTACTTATTGTACTTAGTGTGGACAAGACTGAGGGGAAATGTCAAGAGAATGGTCATTTGACTTTATAGGGCTGATAATATGGCATGTTAATTGTCACTATTGCTTCTCTTTGACCTACACCATCTCTTATTTACTGCGCTCTGAGCATAGCCTCTTACCTCCAAGCTTACTCTCTGCCTATCCTCTGCTGATGGTCCTGTTTTATAGTTATGATTGTGGCAGTCCAAAGTAAAATTGAAGGGTGGCACACACTTTTATGTCAACATTACACATATCACCAATACCTGACTCAGCCTTTATGGCCGGCGAGTGACCAAATCCACCATATCAGATCTGTGCATCCCTCATTTTATTGAGATACTTTACACAAGTACACAAATTCCTTGTATGTGCAAATATACTTGATACATACGGTATTTTCTGGACTATTGTTCATGATGTTTTCATGTGTTTGTTTATTTATTTTCTTCTACTTTCTGTACTTACTCTATAGTCTGGAAAATATGTCACTGATGAAACTCCCCTTTCTGTTTCTGCATTGCTTTGTCCTGCTGCAGCCACTAAGCCTGTGAGCGCCTCCTGCTGGATGGTGGAGGACTTTGTGGTGACGGGGGAATGCTCCCAGTGTAGCGCCTTCCTATCTGTGAGTCCTGAGATCTGCAGTAGAGCTGTAACTTACTGCCAAGTTAGCTTTGCACATGGAAGGCTTTGTGGTGTGTCTTTAAAAATATAAAAGACAGCCTGGATTCAGGCTTACAAATTTAATTTTGTATTCCTCTGTGCAATCATTTTATTTATATTAATAGTTATATAAGTATAGTAATATTTCACTGGACATACAAATTCATGGCTTTTTTGTTGTGTTGTAAACATTGTTGAAGTAGTTATTTCACTTATATATTATAGATGAATGTGTTTATGGATGTGTGGATGTGTGGATTTGTTCTTGGCACCTTACAGAATTAGCACTCCAAATGTTGCTGCATGGTTTTTAACGATACAATGACAATAAAGGCATCTTAAAATCAGCATTGACAGCTCTGAACAGACTTTGTGTCGCCACTTTCTGGAAGCTGTCAGGAAGCGAGTCTGGGACATAAGTGTGTTTCCTATAGCCCGCTTACCAAACCCAATTTTCACTTGGTGAATAAGGTCTGGCCACGCTTGGGAGGAGTTAACAGTCGTTCCCTCCTACTGGGCGTAGACCGCTGGTTAATGTTGAAACTATTGGACAGCGTTGAACCAATCGGCGTTGCTACAACTGTTTTGATCGCCTCATCTAGCTCTACCACCATTTAGAAACACGCCTGACTTCAACGTCATCTCACTAACCCGCCCTGATTGGTCCGCCAGCAGGGTGGCTGTGAAAATGCTAATGGGAACATGGCTTCCAGACTATTCTCTCATCTAAAACAAATTGAGCTGAGAGCAATAGTCGTCCGGAGCCTGGCTATTTTTCCTACCCAATTAAGATCACATCCATGTGAAATGAAACTGTCTTTCTTGAACCTTGCTATACTGTGTCAATGTTAACCATTGTAATCTTGGCGATAATTGCCTCTTCCTGCAGAAGTCCTGGACAGCGTGTGGGGAGACTGGCTACGTAGAGAAGGTCAACTGCACCAAGTCAAACCGAGATGAGTACAAGAGGTGAGCAACGTTCGACTCCAGCCCAAAACCTCAACTGGTGTGAACATGTTGTCTAGTCACGAGCTCCAATTCCATTTCACCGCGAGTATCAGTCTGGGACCCCTCAATGCAGAAGAGTTTGTCAACCGCTTAGAGCACATTCGGGCCAAACAGCGGCCAGCTGAAGTTTAAACCCAAGATGATGATCATTTTCCTTTCCAGCTCCGCTGGCACGCTGATTCTTTACATTCTGACGAGATAAAGTTAGGAGGGCCAATCGAATGTAAGGAAGCCTGATTGAAGAGTATTAGCACCCCCTCTATGACAAACACTTTAGAATTGAGAGGTTCCACGCTGATTCTCGCTACAAAGTCAAACTGTTGCTTGCGAGATCCGGATGGTTATCGCAATGCTACATGTTGTCTCCTTGAATAAGGAAATATTCAAATGTAGTTTCCTTCCTCCCTCTCGCTCGTGTCTTTATTCCATTTGTTTTGTTTTTTCACCACACATCTGTCCCAGCTGCCGCTCAACAACGATGGAGGAGCACCTGTTCTGGAAGTTTGAAGCCACCATGCTAATGCTAACCGTTGTCTCCGCCCTGGTGGTTGTGGCACGCCAGCGCTCTCTCGACCGCCTGGCCTCTGAGAAGGTGCGCCGCCAGATCGAGTCCATCTAGCGCCACAGCCAGGAGTACAGTAGAACTAATCCCACGCACGGGGACAACTTGGAATGTACAATGAAACTGCGTTTGTTGGCGTGTGATGTTTTAGTCTGCTGAGGTGTTTTTAAGGTGTTTTTTTTCTTTTCATAATATATATATATATATATATATATATATATATATATATATATGGAGCCTGGATTCAGATTGTGTGTCTATGATTGTTAGACTGGCCATACTATATTTCTATAGATGGACCCATCACCATATCATCGAAATCCCTGCTGTGAGGTAATGAAGTTGTACTTCTTATAGTCCAGATGCTCTATTTTGCATTGAAAATATATTTGAAACTGACATTTGTTCATTTGGACTTGTAGCGGGACCTGGATCACGTGGGTAATGAAACCACGGCAATATCTAGCATACAACGATGCTGTTACCTTATGAACCACTCATCTTAAATAGCATGCAATATAGTGAGTTAAGGGTGCACTGTGTTCCAGTCAGGCTTTGTTTCTGGGCGGACATGTTTATTAAAGTGGGTATTTTTCTCAACATGCTTGCACAGAACGAAAGTGATGCTCCTCGGTTTTCATTGAGAGCTGGTATCTTATTTTACCATCAATGCCAAAGCCAGGGAAATGGAATAGTATAAATCAATTTTCACTTTTCAATGGATTTAAAGTATTTTATTTCAGTGTAGAATGGTGAAAGTAAAATTATTATTTCACGATTTGTGTCCTACCACAACTTCTACGTATTTTCTTTCTAAATTTTTTATGTAAATTAGTCAGGTTAGGGAACTTTATTTATAGGCCACTGTAATTGTTTTTCTTGTCATGATATCCTACAACATTTCCTAAATGTGTATAAAGAAAAGAATGAAGTCTATCACTTCATAAAATTGTAAAAAACTAAAACAAAAGCTGCATGTTCATGGCAATGATGAATTTTGTTGATCGAAGCAATAGTACAGCTCTGCCTTGTTTTTATGAATTGATCCACGTTCTAAGTGTTTAAGAGCTATACCTGCCATTGCTGCGATAGAAAATGCACTTGGGTTGTTTGTATTAGCTAGGTTGACAATACATACACTGGCTTTTTCAGTTTTAACGGACGAGGTGTGCTTATTCTGTTTTTGGGAAACTTCACACCGGTTGTATTGTTTGATTCTCGAGAGCAAGGCCCTCCCATCCCTGAGTACTGAGTCTCTCGCTCTACTGCGCCCCCTGTAGCTCACATAGGCTCACATCACATCAGCCTCTCCCTATGGCCACACGCCCTTCAAACAATATGCTGGGGAGGAAGCAGGATTTACTCAAACAAGGACTGTTCTCGTGTGCACGTGTTTGTGTGGGTATATATGGGTATGTATATATGTGTGTGTGTATATATATATATATATACATACATACCGGTATGTATGTATTCTGGCTGTGTTATGTGTTCTTTCCCTAGTCAGATTAATTTGAGGAATAAAACTATTTAGTTTTGAGTGACTTGATTTGGCGTAAGGATATTTTTTTTTCTGTATGAACATTTGGGCTGTAGACAACTAGTGCATTTATATTAACTGGCTAAGATGTTTATATTTTGATGCATTTTCCCATAACCTTTGTGGTTTTACTTATGTTTAAAAATATTAAAATAGAAATCGATATTGCAATTTTTATGATCAATATCGCAATATCACATGTTGCCAATATCGTGCAACCCTAGTTCCGATTCAGCGGGCTATGAAAGCTCCCTAAGAATGCCTTAAGGTTTGGAGATCATGTTAATGTTATTAATGTTAGAAAATGAGTTATGAGCAAAGAGAAATAATGCCTGTATATCTATTTCACCAGGGAACAAATCATATTTGACCAGACCTGGTGGCATTTTTAATGACATAACTTCTCTTCTTTGCTAGTCAACAGCTGCGCTAAACGTGGCAGTTTGCGAAGTGAGCATTTATTTAGATAGAGACGGAGACAAAATGTAGTTCATATTGGACATTTGAATTGAATGCAGTCATGTTTGTTTGACACAAATAGATACTTTCCAATAAAGACACAGAGCCTATAACCTGTTGCACCCGTCACCAGCGTTGCTGACTTTACAAAAAGTACATTTTGATGTTATCTAAGGCCTCTCCCTTGACTCCTTACCTACTTTTGATCAACTTTCAAAATTGTGCTGCTGTGGGTGAAAATACACCATCAGATATTACCTTATCATGTCTGTGTGTGTGTGTGTGTGAACTAAAATGTATAGTCAGAGCCTAAATACCCAGTGGGTGTATTACATGTTAAGGCTTTAAATGTCATTGATGGACTGTTAACTTTATGTTATATTTTTTAGATTTATAGTATATTTATACTATTACATTTGTAGGAATGTGCAATGGTCATTTAATTTTTTCCACGGCTGCATATATATAATACAATGTTTGGGTTGATGAACTGGGATTTTGCATTTGATTTGCAGGCTTTTAGCAATCAGCAGTCAAAGACTCTTCAAGATGAAATGTGAACACTTTGAGCCTCGTGGACAGTGGCAGATATGTGCAGGCTTGGATCTTTGTTTCGTTGAGCAGTATTTCCCCATGTTACACTGTGACAGAGGGAGAGAGAGAATAATATTATAGCTATTAAAGCATACATTATTTTCTGGGCCAGAATAACTTCAAATTAATGTTCTTATTGTGGATATGTATACAGTTTCTTTTTCTTATTGCCTCCTTTTATTATTATTAATTGAACATTTTATTGATTGTTTGTTGTTATTTATAGTTTATTAATTGTTCCTTTAATCAGACGCATGTGTCTACGCCTTTATTGTAAAGAATAATTTGTTCTTAACTGATTTCGCCTTGTATAACATAAAGTAAAAATAAAATAAACATTTAGTGTAGGATTAAACAAACCCGTTGACATAACTACAGTTAATCTAAATTAAAGCAACAAATCTCAAACTATTTTCTATAAGCAAATGTCAGTTTGGCTGCTATTTATGGCTGATTGAATTAATAGTACAGTAAATGATGTGTGCAGTTTTTTCTGCCATAGATTATTCTCACTCAGCTGTGAACCCCCCACATTGGACATGCATTGCCAAAACTGGGTTAGTGTTGTGTGTTGCAGTCTGCATCATGCATTACAAGTGCCTAGTGTAGGTTTTTAATAGAAATCTAAAAGTATATCATACTGTATATTCCCATATTTTTAGATTGTATATTAAGGTTGTAACATCACCTAAATAATGTGCCATTCATTGAATTTCTATATATATATGTTTCATAGTACAGTATAGTTGCTGTATTCATACTTGTTTTTATACTTTGATATGCAGTGTATATGTATGTGTTATATCTGTTTGCAGATTCTCTCCTCCTCTCCTGTTGCTCATTGTTTTATTTTATTCTGTATGTACCGCTCAGAGGGCATGCTAAAGCTCGTGTTAAGTATTATGGCCCTGTCACAATAGTAGTTTTACGTAAACCACTTCAACTGTTGGGCAGATTAGTCTATGTCAGGTTAGGTGTGTGGGTACAACCACACATATCTGCACACAGTCATGTCCCCCTCCCAAACCGTTTGACAACAAGTAAAGGGCCAGGATTGCGATTCTCCATCTGCGTAGACGCCGACACACTCCAGGGAGTCTGTTGAAGTCATTCTGGAGAGGCCTCAGGCGATCCCCAACGTAAGTCATCCCAAACTATGAACGAGAACACATTTGACTGTGAAGCCCTTTGCACGACTGAACGCTCTGCTCTGGATCCGCTCCCATGTTAATAAATGAGTGTTTGCACACTGCAAGCAAGGCAGATGTGGTTTTTATTTCCTTTCCTGAAGTAACAGGCCTCATTAATATGTGGTCGTCTACAGCGTTAGCAGCTCCATGCTAATAAACGTTAATGTTCCTAGTTGTTCACAACTAGGAACATTAACGTTTAGTTATGAGTTGAGTTATACACAAGTGCAGACAGTGTGCAAAGCAAGAAAAAGCTCTGAAACAGCTTTCATTTTTCACTCTGTTCGCTCCATGTGCATTGTCCAATGGGCTTTAGATATTCAGTGTTCCTGTTTCTCAATCGATAGACAATAACATTTTAACATCAGAAACAAAAACAAAAACATATTACACACACACACGTATCTCTATACTGTCTAAGTTAGCCGAATGCGAACGCACCTCAGAGGTGTGTTCACTAACTGTTCGCTAACTGTTCTGATGGAGCCTGCAAGGTTTAAGGGGATACAGGCTCGCTGGACTAAAGAAAACCAGCTAACCCTAACCCTAATATATTTAATATTTTGTCTCCAGTGGTAAGCACTCCTAGGCTAATACTAAAAAATAGCGGCGTACGTATAAACTATAGGAGGAATCACCTTCGGCTCCAGTCTCTTCAGTGATGTGACATCCTCAGGTAGACTGCCTCCTACAGAACAAACCCTTTCTGATAAAATACACCACACTGTAAGAACAGTTAGCAATTGCAAGCTGTTGGGCTATAAGTTCTCCCACTTTTTTTTAGCTTGTATACAAATGAGAGGCTTAAAGACTTAGTGATGCATGATTAAGGCACATAGGCTAAACGGATTTGTATCATGTGATGTGATATGATACAAGGGTGGGTTGGTTAACCTGGCACACACCAGCTGGTTTGTTACAGAAGAACTGTCCATTATAAAAGGACAGGCACTTTCAAAAAATACTTAGCAGGTGGTTGGATGAACTGACAGTGATTGTCTATCACCAGCGGTTAATGTTACACTTAAACTACGCCTGTAGCTGCCAGTACTATGCTGATTGGTCCGAAACAGTGTTGTTTGACTGGAACACAACGATTTCAAGCTCTCCAAAAGTTTGGGAACCATAGAATATATGTAGTCAGAAATATCCCCTTTGTGTGGTGTTGTGTAGTGGGAGTATTATGACTATTCTTGTTTCTCATCATTGTATCAACTGGTTTATGTTGCCCAATAATAGTTTTCCCCCCTTTTCCATCAGCTCAAGGTAACGGCTGAGTGCCCCTTGGAAGGCTAAGTAGTCTCTACCGCATGGTGTAAAGAGCACCCAGTGTTTAGTGTGTATATGTGTGTGTATATTTGTTTGGGTGAAATGGCGTAGTCGATTCCCAGTAACCCCTTGGTGATGCCACACAGACCACACACAATAACAAATCACACCAAAAATATACAACAGCAAATTTCAATGCTTAGTCTTTAATATTACAGAATGCAAGCGCTTGTGCTTAAAACCATTCCTGCCCCTCTTCTAAACAGCACAGGTTTTAAGAGTCGCTCCATCTACAGATGTATATACTTGTCGTACCTTCTCTTCATAAGCGTTACAGCGATAGGAAAGCAGTGATGTGGATTAGAGCAGTGGTTCTCAAACTGTGGCTCAGGATGCTCCAAGGGGTCGCAAAATGCTCAAAATATATGAATTTAATTTCTATTATTCATTGATTATCTCAAATGTCATGGATGCATTAGTCAGTACTTCAATACAATGTGTGTGTGTGTGTGTTCTGTATATTTTAATGCTACCAGAATAAGTGGTCCGTGGCTTGTGACCCCCCCTGGTGCACACACAAACACATGCATTATGCTGGTCGGTCACGACCAATGAATCACTTGTTTTTGGGGCATCGAGGGTCACAATGTTAGAGAACCACTGGATCCTCCAGATCTGGAGGCTCCAGGAGAGCCTCCAGATCAGCAGCGTTTGCCGCAGACATAGGAGAAAGGTTTGGTGCACGTGTCGTCATTCCATTGTTTCGCCACTGTCAAAAACAAAAGACATGGGTGTGAACTGAACTGTTGTCTGGGGAGAGTTTTAAAGAGAAATTAGAATCCAAAGTGAATATTATAGATCTCAGACGCAGTCATCTTACTAGGGACACTTTGCTTATACTGTATATCATGATATATCTATTCACCTATATAGAATTGCAGTCTAAGCTACTACAGTATCTAGCAGTACAGGAATAGGGTATGGTTCTCTCAGAAACGTTCACATCTGATTTAATGTGTGAACAACTTACCATTAAAGTTCATCATAAGACAGTGTTCATTTCCACCAACGTTGTTAGGTTCACCTCGGTACCAGTTTGCCCAATTAAATCTGGAACCATCACTCCACAACCACGTCTTCTGCTATAGCATGAGAAAAGAAATGACCACTTATTGTTCCCATCACCCCCTCTAACACCCTGGCTCAAAAGCACAAGGGACAGTTAACATCACACCCTGTGGGTCAGATTATACGATACCTGCACTGCGTTAGAGCCTCCAATCCACGCAACGGGTCCAGCAGGAGCGCGCTTTCTGATCACACCCTGAACAAATGTGTATTCAGCAGGACTGTGAACTGATGCTAGGTTGCCCCCTAGTGACTGACAGTGGAGCTGCAGGCATAGTGAGAGACATTGAAAATTACATTTCTGAATTATAATAAAAAATAGTTTAGTTAATAGTAGTTTAGTCAGCATCAATTTATTATGCACTGTCAATAAGATCTATACCTCTGCTTGAATCCAATCCTTTCCTTGTAAAAAGAACTGGAAGCAACCTTGGCCATACTTAGAGAATCCGTTGGGACAACCTGTGTGAGATTAAAGAGCAGTATGAGACTGGGATTAAATTAATAATTTATATTATACCAGTCTGGGTGTACAGTTTACCTGTAGGAATAAATCAGTTTAGTTAGCAGATGCCTTTACCCAATGAAACTTACTTCTTGTACAAGTATTTCAAGGAGCAATAGGGGTTAGGCATCTTGCTCAAGGCTCAAGGATGCTTATACAGTAGGTAGGCCAACCCCAGGGCCTGGACCCACACAACCTTACTGGCAGGGAGTCCAACACCCCAGGCCACTAGGATCTCCTGTGGCCTGGGGTGTGGTGAAAAAGGGTTTTGATGACTGGCACAGATTCTGGAACTGTGTGTGTGTGTGTGTGTGTGTGTGTGTGAGAGATAGCGAGAGAGAGAGCGAGAGAGAGAGAGAGAGAGACTGGGCCTCAAATAGACAGAGAGAGAGAGAGAGAGAGAGAGAGAGAGAGAGAGAGAGAGATGTGCGATAGAACAGGCTATAAGATAGATAGACATACAGGCATCAGCCAGAGCCATCCCAACAAGGAGTAGCACAGTCACACTGATCATCCTCATAGTGGTCATGATAAAGGTGATGAGAAGGATGAAGATGTTGGCCTGCAGGACAGAGAGACAGACAGCTTACTGACAAAAGGAGTCAAGTCATTATAATCTTCACATTACAGTAAAACAACACAATTTGAACCACTTGTAGAATTAAACAATATATCAATGCAATTATAATTACTATGAAAATAATAGTTAAATCAATGGATATTTACAAGATTCCATGTGTAGTAATTCATTAAATAAGTGAGTGGAACAATACATAACACAACATTAACCACATTAAACAATAACACTGTAATTACCAAACACTTCTTATGAAAGAAGTGTGTGGAACTAGAAATGACATAATAGAAGACACAAGACCAAAGTCAAATTAAAGGTGAACCTGGTTCTCTGGAGTGACAGCCTGTGTCCTTGTCCTTCCTTGATCTGGATAGTGATGACCATGTCAAAGTGCAGCTCTTATATACATGCAGTTATGTTGTCATGAATAAATAGACAGGGTGTGTTGTAGAGGACACACGCATTTAGTAAATAGGTGTCCATTTCATGTCCTGATGAGAAATGGCATCCTGTGTAATTATTAGTGTTGTCACAGCTAATGGTCGTTCATTTGATACCTTTTGGACACGTGTTATGTAATCAAGGTCAAGGTTAGTCATTTTATCTCCATGAGGACCCAGAGGGGAGTTTGTGTTAGAGCGAGCAGTAGCCACTATACAGCCGACCATAATACATAGTTGGCAAATAGATTCGTGTAGACAAGGAATCTATAACAACAATATACAACATATCACATTATGTTATTTAAAAGCCCAACGGCAGCAGGAACAAGTTAGTTCTTATGTCCATTGGACGGGGTGCTAGAATCAGCCAATATTACAGTAATAAAAACGTATGTACAAGTATACTCAAAAACTTCTTAGGTCAATGTGTTATGTTATAATAACAGTGATTTGAGAACTCACTCACTACACTACGTGTCTAACATAATGTTTATGCTATTTCAATATGGATGCTGTTATTAATGTAACCATTTTGTCTCATTGAAACTAAAACACCAGCCAGCTTTATATTTTGAATTAATAGGCTACAGTATCAAAACAAGGGTTTGTTTGCTAGATCATTTTTCACTGAACATGTATTTTACAGTATGTTACAGTGATAGAATTTGTTCACTGCAAAACAAAACACTGAAAAGAAAAAATATTACAACATTTATGTGACCTGCATAATATATACTGTATACTGTGAGGAATATACATTTTTGAGTGTTTCTGTTGTTACTATTACTAGCAAATATAATATAAACAAACGTCTAAGTAAATAAATACCAAGGATACTCAAATGCCTAAGATCATTGTGTTTTGAGTGATTTCACTTGTATGAAGTGATTTTGTAGCATTGGTTGTACAGACTGTGTATGTTTTGATCAATGTTGATAAACTGTTAAATAAATACATTTTAAATGGTGTCTATGTCAATCCCACCGAATAAACCATAGTCTAATAGTCTGTAGTTTGGTGAATATACATGCAGGGTCTGTATATATGAGGCTATACAGCACCCTCATATGGTACCAGGGAGTCTTGGTAATTGCTACACTGAGGTTAGTGGGTACTAGGGGATATACAGCACCCTCGTATGTGTACTAGGGAGTCTTGGTAATTGCTACACTGAGGTTAGTGGGTACAAGGGGATATACAGCACCCTCGTATGTGTACTAGGGAGCCTTGGTAATTCCTACACTGAGGTTAGTGGGTACAAGGGGATATAACCATCCATAAAAGACATGTACTGATAACTAAA
>JAODUE010004191.1:0-10740 GCA_027564755.1 Amblyopsis hoosieri
TAATTGTAGTAGCAGGCCTATTAGGCTATTATAATTGTAGGGGGTTACCCAAGCCCGTTTAATATATTTTGTCCAAATGAACCCACACTTCAAAGGCTAAACTGACGTCAACTGCTTGATTAAGTGAGGTTTACAGGCGTTCAATGGGTCGACAATCATCTTATGTGCAGGAGGGGTAACGTTATTTCTTGCCGACATTTGTAAAAGCCTGTGACTCATCTGCGAGTCTTCCGTAACCAGAGCAACAGTGACGTTTAGTGACAGAATGATTTCTCTGCTATGTACTATATAAGCACTGGGTCAGAAGAAGATAGTGGTCAGACTTCGCGAACTGCCAATACTATTGGCCAGGGACAGGAAGATTGACCCAGAGCTCTGTACTTGTATCTTTGATCTACTATTAAAACTGATTTGTTCAACTTGGACACATTGTTTCCTCCTACTTAAACTCCATAAACGAACACGCAGGAACTGGTGTTAGGATAACCACCCAGATTCCAACACAAAATTCAGTTCAATGTGTCACAGATCAAAAGACTAGTAGTAATAGTTTGACAAAACTATTAAAGCATTACATACAGGGTCACATATGACACTATATAAATATACAGATATATTGTGATAGATAATATCAAATATCTTTTTTATTATTATGTAAAATGTTTGCACATATATCATTGGCATTTAACAAGCAGTTTGCTGTTACATAAATAAAATGAATACTGAAATCTACAACTGAATACTTTTCACAGTTATATAATGACAATACACAACATGTAGCATCATTTTATAAATTATGACACAGGGAAAAAAATTATTCCAGCATTATGTAGTTGAACAATTTGCTTTACATAAAACTCTCCTTGGGAGAATAAACATATGTTTGAATTTTTTTAAAGAATATTAACAAAACTTTAACAACCACCATAAAACACAGTTTTCTACACAGCTCTGGGTAATTATTTCCACTGTTGCAAATACCGTTTTCACAGAATTCAGGAAACTTCTGCAAAAACAAACAAGTCTGAGTTAGACTTAATTTTACATAATTAAAAATAGTTTTTGTACAGTGAACAGGCCTGTCTTTACCTGTGTTCTAGATGAGGCTGTCAATGCTGCTCTTGTAGACTTGTGGAGGGTCCTGAATGTCTGAGCTGCTGAAGATCAAATCTATGTTAACTGAAGCCAAGAATACACTGACAGAGAAGTGATAGTGTTTTTGCAGGTGACCAGCCAGTTCACTTACCTGCTAAGATCAAAATGATTTCTCTTTGGTCTGAGTCGTTTCAGCAGCCAGACAGCCATGGAAAGAGCAGAAAGCGTAAGAGCGCCCCCTGCTGCTGCACCCAACGTTGTAGGGTTCAGTTGAGCTCTTTCGGGTGCTGTAAAAAATACAGTTCCATACCAAATAATATCATACACTCTTACGGATATACCAACCAGGCTTACTCTCATTTAAACATAAATGTCAAGACTCGTATGTCTTTCTTTACCTTTACAGACAGGTGTCTCACCGGTCCAGTTGCCATGGATATCACAGGTCATAATGTCTTGTCCATGTAAGAAGTGCCCTTTATCACATGTGAACAAGCAGTGAGACTCGTACATTAGCTCTGAGTGGGAACAGCTGATGGCACCGTTAACAGGTGCTTCCAGCAAAGGGCATGTCACTGCTGTAAGATAAACAGACGAGAGGATATAGAGCCTTATCACTGATGAACTAGAGAAGGTCTCTTTCGTAGAATGGTATTTTATTCAGTAACACTTTATAATTATATTAATTAAGTAAATCTGATACTTTGCATGGCATTGAGTAATTCATACATTTGCATGAATGCATGCATGTCCTGAGTATCTTACCATGATTTGATAATGTGATTGGATTCATTCATTATCAGTGCAAAAGGAAAAACAAATATATATACTGTATATACACACACACACACACACAATTAAGTATGATTAATATATGAAAAGTGTCTTTTCTATTTTATGATATTCGTGGTGTACCTGCACAGGTGGGCAGGGTGGAGGTCCATTGTCCAGACTGTGTACATTTTATGCTGTGCACCCCCTGAAGCTCATAGCCATCGTTACAACTGAGGCCACAGATGGTCCCTGGGACAGGAGGGTCTGAACATGTGATCTTGCCCCATGCAGGAGTCACAGGAGGGGGACAGTGTATCGCTACAATGGTATCAATACACAGATGTCTTTAGAAAGCGTTCAATCTAAATGTTAGAAAGGTACTACTGTTCATCTAAAGTAGCTTGTGTTACAGTATAGTGTGCTACCTTTACAGGTAGGAATCTCTGCATTCCATTGTCCTTCCTCAGAACACTGAATAGAGGATGCCCCTTGTAGTTCAAAGTTGAAATCGCAGCTGAAATGGCAGCTGGTGTTCGGCAGTAGGTGGTTGCTGGGCTGGCTGCACCAGGCGTGCATGTAAGTGCCTATCTTCGGCTCCTGGCAGGTGAAAGCTGAAAGAGAAAGCGTGGAAGGTGTGAGTCGGTGCCTTATATATGTTTACCACACAACCATGTGACAATGATGTTGCCAGTGAATCATACTGAGAAATGTCTCACCTTCACAGTGAGGTATGTCTTTACTCCATTCAGCCATTGACGTGCATGTCACTGTGCCAGCTCCCAGCAGGCGATAGCCACGGGCACAGCTGAAGTTGCAGCTGTGCCCGTAGCTGAACTTCATGTCTTGGTCATCGCTGCAGGCAGCTGTACCATGCTCCACCTCCGGCAGAGCGGGGCACTTGACAGCTGCAATACACAAAACTTGTTTCAGCAGTCTGCCTGTTAATCAATGGCTATACAATGCTTTTTGTATTCTCCTATCCTTTTTGAGCACCGTGTGACAACAACTGGCACAAATTTGAGCCAGTCAGATACAGCACTGTAGATGGTGCTATAGCACCAGTTTGGTAGCTATTTAAACGTAAGTATTTAGTATGTATGTAGTTATGTTAATATTTGACTTGTGAGATTGAAAGTGTGTTTTAGGGATAAATAAATAAATTAGCTTGATTTGAATTGCCCAGCGACCCAATACCACTTCACATTGTAAATCAAGCAGGATAATACATATACATTTATAGTACATCCTTACCAACACAAAACGGCTGTGAGTCATTCCAATGTCCTGAGGCTCCACACTGGAGTGTCTCAGATTGAGAGCCCACCAACATATAACCCTCCTCGCAGGAGAAAACACAGCTGGACTGGTAGCTGAAGGATCCTAGAGGTTTGGTGCACTCCATGAAGCCACTTTGTGATCTAGACAGGTTATTGCACTGAACCACTGTGAAAGGTATCACCATCAAACACACATTACAACACATACCTTCTTTATATAGTTTACACATTTAACAAAAACAAGTGCTTTGATATCATTTATATGTTTGCTGGCTCATGCCTCAACCTACATTCACATGTTGGAGGTTGCTCTGACCAGCTCCCAGAGGCTGTGCACCTCATGGGTCCTGCAAGGTTCGGGTGGTATCCTTCCTCACAGGTATACTGGCACAGTGAGTTGTAGGAAAAGTTGCCATGCTTGTGAGAGCAAGAAAAACTCGCTCTTGCAGGGGTCGTCAGCTCATCACACTTAACAACTGTCATGAAGAAAAGGATGACAACATCCCACAGATGTTATATAGGGAAGTTTGTTTTCTTTAGGACAGAATGTATGTCAGTATACTGTCTATACAGCATAGAGTGCTGTATGTTTTCTTACCATGCTCACATCTCTCTCCAAAGAAACCTTCAAAGCATTCACACTTGTGGCTATTTATGTTCTCCACACATTCCCCGTGTTGGCATGAATTGGGGTTACAGGCAGCTGGGGGGGGGATAAAGAGTGCATTTACATTTATTGTTATTATATTCTTTGTTGAGCTAATGAGCTATAAAAACCACTGACATGATCTCATCTTTTATTATGTTAGTTATTCTTCCTCACCTGTGTAGCACAGAGCTGTCTTCTTCAACTCACACCGCTCATCGTTCCACATGCCAGGGTCTTCATTTCTCTGGATGTACATCTCCACACAGTCCTCACTATTCCTCACATTGGCTTCCTTTTTATTATTTCCTTTTGCATTGTTTGGTTCTCCTGGTGCCCAGTTGGTTGCTGCCAGTGTCAGAGACTTGTTGGTTCCTACCCAGGTCCAGATGTCATTGATCTTGCGGATGCCTATCCAGTAGTATTTTCTCTTTTTGGGCAGCATGCTGTTGAGGTAGCTGATCTCCTCCTTGTTCTGAATAGCCACCATGTCCGTATAGTGCTGCTGGCACCAAGTGCGAGCTGTGCTCCAGCTCATGGTGTTGTTGGAGTAGAAATACGACCAGCTTTCCACACCCATCCATAAGCACACCACTGAGGAAAGAACATAAGAATATATATTACCTGGAACACTAACATAATGATTCAAGCACCAAAATAGAAAGTTTGACGACTTGCATACTTGAGTAAAAAAGCAGCATTCCTGAAGAAGATCCACAAGCTTTGGCTTGATTACATCTAAACCAGGACTCCTAAGGGATCAGAATTAAGACATGTTCACTCATCACACACAAGCACTTGCAGAATAAAATATAATCATATACAAATTAAAATGTTAAAGCTTGCACGCTCACCATGTGTGTGATAATGGTAGATAGCGCTAGATGGATAATAAAAACGATATTTATAATCTGTGTCTTTCCTGACTCTGTCTCATTCTCATTCTGTCTTCACTGCTATGTGTGTTTATATACTGGACAACAATGCTGCTGGGTTTTTCCCGGAATCCATGACAATGTATTTCACAAAGGAAAATCCCACTCCCCAGCTTTACTTCCTATCCAAAACTTTCACTCCCTATCTCACTTTCTATCATTCCAAGGGAAAGCCCACAGAATTGCTTAAATACTGTTATAGAAATATAATTTTAGAATAGAATTTCCAAATTGATAACAATTTCACTATAAAGTATTTTATGTATTGTTTTAATATTAATTTAAGGATAATATAACATTCAGAGAACACTTAAATCCTATTAGTGTATTACTGTATTATCAAAAGTTTTTCACGTATTTCTTGTAAAACATGTGGTGCTTTCTGTTGCTTTTAGTATGATTTACTTTACAGTATATTCAAAATGTGATTAAATGAGCACAGACTAATTAATCTGAACATATGCTTGTACTAAAAACTAATACTATTAGAGAGAGAGAAAGCAAGTGAGTGAGTAAGGGCAGAGTAATACAGAACACTGCTTAGAACTAATCTCATGACTTTCTGGGGTCATTGTTTAAAGCAAAAACAACATGTTGAAGTATGTTGGCTTCATTCATTTTATGAATAAATGCAAGGTTTTTTTTTATCTATGAAGGCATAGGTCAAGTTTAAGTAAATTTAGTCTGTGACATGTTCTCAGCAACATAAATAACGAAGTGACATTGCAGTGTTAGGTTACAATCAAGCTATTTTAATGAGGCCAGGGTACCAGCAAATATCAGATGTGGTAGCAGCGGCGCCTGCTTGCTTCCTGTGATTCCAGAAGTGATGGCTCACATCCTTTCTTATCAGGGTCATACTTCCAAAAACAATTAAGTGACACAAACATACACAGTCCACACACACACACACACAAATAAACATAAAAAACAAGACACATTTTATAAAGAAAAACATTGATAAGCAAATAGATAATAGGGTTAGGGCTAATTATCCTAATCTTTTTTGAATACAGAATACAAATACAGTACATATTCTTGCAAAACCTAAACATCAAACGTTTATCAACAGTATATCAATATGCAGTCCAGTCTTATTTGAATATTATTTTTTTTAATTACAATTATTTTTGTAGAAGACATAGACTACAGCATTGTTTGTGAGTTTATGGAGAGTTTCTGCTACATCTTGCTAGTATTATCGTCTAACATTCTGGTTTCTTATATTGTGCTTATTGGTTTAGTATTTAAAGTTATCTGGTCTCTTGTTACTGTCTCAGCTGTCTCACCAGATCTGTTCATTCTCGATATTATAGAATGTTTAGTCTCTTGAAATGTATGTAATTTCTCTCAAATGCCAAAATATATGGAATAGAAACTATGACATATTGCTACTACGCTATAGGCTATTATGGAATGATATCACATGCTGTCCAAACTATCAGTGAACTAGCCAGCTAATACTGTATGTGACCTGATTAGAATCAGCCCCACTATATTTTTTATATATTTTTTGCTAACAATTTCCCAATAACAATGAAGTGTATAGCCTAAATATAAAGTAACAGCAACTTCTCTGTGCGCAAATACAATGCTCAAATAGAGACGGCATATTAACATTTATATTTACGGCATTTGGCAGACACTTTTATCCAAAGCGACTTACATGTAGTCGCTTTTTAGAATATTGTAGCAAACACTATTCTAAAAAGAACAAATGCAGCTTAATGTCATTATACGTGTTACCACGTAATCAACCATATAAAATGCAATAGGTAATGGCCTAGCTAATTTTTTTTTTCATTATAATTTGTTTTTCAATAGTGAGAGATAAGAGCATGAGAAGTAAGTGCAAGACTTAAGAGCATGAGAAGTTAAAAAGGGGGTTCAAAGATGACACTCTTAGATAGGAGAGAGTGCTAAGAGGTGGCGAGGTCGCTGGTCAAGGTACCAAGGTGGATTTTGAAGAGATGTGTCTTGAGACTCTTACGATGGGTAGTGTTTCCGCAGTTCTGACTGTTGCTGAAAGCTCGTTCCACCACTTTTGTACCAAGACGGAGAAAAGGCGAGACTTCGCTGAGCAAGTCTTGAGGCCTCGTATGTACCGTATTGTATGCTAGCACAAGTGCCTTGAATTAGATGCGAGCTGCAATGGGGAGCCAGTGTAGTTCTCGGAAGAGGGGGGTTACACGGGAGAACTTTGGCTGGTTGAATACCAGGCGCTCTGCAGCATTTTGAACCCGCTGTAAGGGTCTGGTAGAGCACGTGGGTAGTCCGGTTAGCAGCGAGTTGCAGTAGTCCGGGCACTAGGGCTTGGACCAAGGGTAGTTCGGTTTTGTCGAGGTTGAGTTTGAGGTGATGTGTAGACATCCAGGCGCTGATATCAGCGAGGCATTCAGATATCTGGGTCGAGATCTGTGTCAGACGGAGGGAGAGGTAGAGTTGGGTGTCATCGGCATAGCAGTGATAGGAGAATCCATGAGCAGAAATTACAGGGCTGAGGGATCTTGTATACAGTGAGAAGAGTAAGTTCCCAGCACAGATCCTTGAAGGACTCCTGTGTTGAGTGGGCAGGGTTTGGGCAGACATCCATCCCAGAGGACTTTGTAGGAGCGATCTGACAGATAGGATTCAAACCAGGAGATAGCAGTGTCTGAAATTCCTAGCTCAGCTAGAGTTAAAAGGAGGATCTGGTGGTTTACGGTATTGAATGCAGCTGACAGGTCTAAAATGTTGAGCACTGAAGAGAGGGAGGATGCTCTAACATTGTGAAGGGCTTCAGTTACCATAAGAAGAGCAGTCTCGGTGGAGTGAGCAGCTTTGAAGCCAGATTGGTGAGGGTCCAGGAGGTTGTGGTCTGCGAGGTAGAGGGACAGTTGGTTGGAGACAGCACGGTGAGGTGAGGAATGGTAGGAGGTCATGTGAGATGTCTTGGAGAAGAGTTGTGGGGATAGGGTCCAGGGGACAGGTGGTAGTCCGGTTTGATACTATGAGGGTCTGGACTTCCTCCGTGGAGAGGGGGCAGAAAGCATTTAGGTTGCAGGCCGATGTTTTATAACAGGTAGTTGACAGGGAAGCAAAGGTGCTGCTAATGTCATTCACTTTCTTTGCGAAGAAGGTTACAAAGTCGTCAGGTGATAGTGATGATGGTGGCGGGGGGGAAGGTTGTGTGAGGATGGTAGAAAACACAGAAGTAACAGAAGTGCTAGCAGCTAATTCTATACAGAATTTTAGAATATACTTACAAAATACTTCGTCAGACACAGTTTCAACCAGCAGACAGAGGTTTAACCTTTCCTTAAAACTAGTAGTTAAGGAACACAGTACCTAACCATCCTCTTCGCCAATATCAAACAGACTGATGCGCTGCTGCTGTGGCTTAAAATGCAAGCAGGCTCGAGGTGGTTTTCTTGATAAGGGTCATTAAAAAAAAATTTAAGAAAATAAAAAAGAAGGGCACTATGACCAAAGGGGCAGGTGCTTGAGCACCAAAAGTCTCCCCCTCTGCACGTTCCTGGTACCCACCAGAGTATGTAAGCGGAGCGGAACTGTTAGACAAACCGCTCATCGAGCGAAGTCTACAGTACGCTCCTCCTTTTCAAGTCCTTCACATCACTCCGCTCAAAACCTTTGCTCAAAGGAAACAAAATTACCGCTCCATCCATTTTTGTATAGTCATAATTCAAAGGTGTGTAGGAGTAGTCAGGTGTTGAAGAAGTTGAAAAATAATGGAGTTAGGAGAATGTTAGCTACAGCTACCACTCAATAACCTCAATACAATAAAATCATACATTTAAGGCCTAATCATTTTTTTACAAATTGAAGTCAGTCGGACACAAGCAGCACACCATAGACAGCACGCACATGCCCTATCAGTGACTCAATATCGTGCCTAAATAGGTTCCATAGACTACGGTATAGGCATTCTTATCTTAGCAACAAATTGTTTATATTTATATGTATATATATTAACATTATTGACTCCTTATTTTGCTCATCCCTTATAACAATGAGTCTGCGTATTTGGCGGGAGTATGCTCTCACTTATGTTGCACCTTGCAACTTTCACGATCAATTTGCATAGTCACCATGCCGTCATATCGTTTGTGTGTTTTGTTTTTCATCTTTGAAAAGTACGAGGATCTATTTGCCTCGACACCGGTCAAAGTTCCACTGATATCCACGCATATCCAGCAGGAGACGTAAGTGTAAGTTTGCAAGCGTCATTATTTTGCATGTAATTGCTCGTCCATCTTTTTCCTGAATCCAGACATTATCATGTGCCGAAAAGACATAATATATAATAATAATAAATAATAATACATTTTTAAAGGACATCTTACACTGCAAATAGGCAAATACAAAGGTATAAAACATTTGGCAAAGCACCGCTAGCAGATTTGGCTAGGGCAGGTACATGCCGCTAGTAGCTGATGTGGCTAGGGCAGGCAAACAATCGCTAGCAGATTTGGCTAGGGCAGGTTACTGCCGCTAGTTGCTGGGACTAGGGCAGGCAAAGCACCGCTACCATATTTTGCTAGGGCAGGTAAATGCCACTAGTAGCTGATGTGGCTAGGGCAGGTAAATACCGCTAGTTCAGAGTTCATTAGCAGGGGCCAAGGTAGTTAGAGGGAGAAAACAAATCTGCCTCTAAGGAATGGTTTTTATTATTTTCATGGCTTTTACCTACTTTTCTGTTGTTTCTTATTTCTTTTTGCTTAATTTAGTTTGATCCCTTAATCCTTTGTTTTTCAAATGTTTTTAACTGTAAAGCATGTTGAGTTGCACATTATGTATGAAAGGTGCTATACATATAAAGTTTATTATTATTATTATTATTATTATATACTATAGTAATAAGCATTTGACTAAGGGAGGAATATACATTCTAGAAACAAGATACATTTAAACCAAAAAGATTTGGGAAATGTATACAAAATAGTTACAAAATAAACAAAATATTTATCATCCTATGGGCCCACCACTCGCAGGAGGAACCGTAGGAGTTGGGTGCACTGTCAAACGGGCGGCAGCGAAGGTCAGGGACCTCGACAGACCAGGCTGGGCAGCAGAGGCTGGCTCTGGGGACATGGAATGTCACCTCACTGTGGGGAAAGGAGTCAGAACTTGTGCAGGAGGTGGAGCGCTACCATTTAGATCTGGTGGGGCTTACCTCTACGCACAGTCTTGGTTCTGGAACCGTTCTCCTAGACAGGGGATGGACTTTATTCTACTCTGCAGTTGCCCAGGGTGTGAGATAGTGTTGTAGTCGAGACTAATCCAAGACCAAGTCTTTACCGAGACCAGAGTGTTCCGAGACCAAGACAAGACCAAGACTTTGGGTAGTCGAGACCGAGTCAAGACAGACACCAAGGCAGGGCAAGACTGAGTTGAGACCGAGACCAGACCAGTTCGAGTCCCATATTGCAAGATATATAGCCTTCTTGCACACACTGCATTGACCGTGTAGTAGCCTATATTATGCATGTGTGCAATTCATCGCCTAACATTGTTGGATTAGACAGAGGCATGACGTTACATAGTATTTTCTTTATGGGTAGGCCTACAGTTGAATACACGCATTAGGAAAGTAGGCCTATTAATAAATTAGGTCATTGGTTGGACTGGGACTGAAAAACGGCCCTGGACATTGAAGCCAACCAGCCCGAGAACTGTCTAGAGTAGACCTAGTTGGCAAATAGAAATAGTCTACACACCATCCACTGTAATAAACTATGATGCAGTAGTTTATTTAATTTGATAGATAGCCTGACCCTTTCTTTTGGCCATTAATTGTTTTTAAATATAAATTTAGGCTACAATCAGTAGCCTAGTCTGTACAATAATAAACAGCTGGGGTGATTCTATCAGACATTTAGGGGAATATGAAATACTGTACAAAGCCTTCTAAATTACACATTTTACTGTATAACAGGTGTAGTGAATCCGGCGGTCCCGCGCATTAAACAACATACCTGTTAGCATTAAAATGTATTCCTCCATACTAAGGGCC
>JAODUE010004192.1:0-10740 GCA_027564755.1 Amblyopsis hoosieri
TCTCTCTCCCTCTCTCTCTCTGTCTCTCTCTCTCTCCCTCTCTCTCTCTCTCTCTCTCTCTCCCTCCCTCTCTCTCTCTCTCTCTCTCTCTCCAGGCAACTATAAAACAAGGTTGTGTGTTGGTGGCATGCTCCAGCTGCCTCTGTGTTGTCACGGTCACAAACAGAGATCAAATCGGCCTTGTACTGAAAGTTTTTGGTGATATTTGTAATATTCAGCCAGTATCTCCCCACCGACTGCTAGCTGCCCGTTCTGTGTCACCTCCAGTGATATGTCTCTACACAGCCCTGACTCTGTAAATGGGAACACAAGCAAAGTGGTGCAGACAGCACCACACAACACTATCCCATAGCAATGAAGGGAGAGGGGTGCTTTTATTTTGGTCCTTTTCCAGCATTGCTGACTGCACCTTTAACCGATGTAAACATTAGTCCTATACAGAGATGTAGATTTGAGTTGTCTGATATATTATTTCCATTACAAACGCAGTCTGCATCCTTGTGTGACTGAAGAAGCTCTTGGTCTATAGTGTGTTAATGTCATTCCTTAAGATGCACAGTGTGTGGTAGATTGATGGAGCACTATAGGTAAGACTGGCACACTGAAGGCCTTGTTTACACTCTATATGCACTGACCTATACCATCTCATTAAAAGCAGCATGTCACCTTGCACCCGGCAGCCTAATCCCACGTCCTTATATAGGGAATATTGATGTTCCACATGAAAAGCCAGGGTCTTAATGAGCAATGTGAATCTGGGCTGTACCCCCCCCAACACACACACACACACACACACACACACACACACACACACACATTACTGCATGCCTCTACAGCCACATGCTTAATATATATACCTTATAGAGCAGAGCTGAGATAGACACTTTCCAGTGGCTTAGAAGTCTGCCTATATCATTTAGCAAAACAGATTTGTTTTACACTGAGCATATTATAAGTACTACCTTTGTATCAATGCTATTCTATGGAGTTGACCTCTAACCTAATGAGGAGGATCACAATAGCTGAATGTTTATTAAATCAGCCATCTATCGCATATCTGTCTACATTCAACAAGCTGTATCTGATATCATCATGATATGTAAACCATCTGTGACCATTGTGGTATACTCGCTATAGCGACCAATATATGAAGCAGGGCTTAATTTCCTTTAGTGCTTGTTGGTTTAGAGTCAGGTCATTGTTAGCCTATTAGGGATTGTCACTTCACCCCTGTAGAGCACCCTTAACCTGTCTATCAAGCTATTGGTAATTGCTTAGCAGATGTGTCAGACAGACGTTTGTTTGTGTCAATTTCAAGGAAGACACTAGTCTCAAGTGTAAATAGTCCTAATCACGTCCTTGTCCATTAAAGGTAGAGTTAGTGATGCTGGTGAAGGAGTGTTGATATTTGAACTCAACATCAAAGCAAATACGCCTCTCCCTTCAGAAGCTCCTCCCTCCACCCCACCCACTCCAGCAGTCTCTGTAAAGTTGGTCATGAAACTCGTTGCACAGCATGGACTGGATCATTTTATGCATGTTGTAGGACAGTAAACGTATAATCACAGATATAGTAACATTATGACATTTAGGACAAACAATTCAAGCAAGCAACATAAATATATACGTAACGTTTAACAACTGTCTGATCGCGGAAATAGTAGGCATTTATTGTAGTGTTTCACCTGCTTCCACAACGTGTTTCCATTGCACTCTATAGCAATTAAAAAACGCGAGGCGAGACGTAAACAATAGACTCCCGTCTGGGAAATAAGTGACGGCTCCGCCTTGTTTCAGCAAGTGTTGTCCGCCTCGCTTGCAGTTTGCAAAGACTGATTGATTAACATGGGAGCAGATCCAAAGCGGAGCCGCTCCGCGTCGGCTCTGCTTCAGCTCTGCGTGCAGTGTGCAACGGGCTTTATTGTATTTCTGTGGTGCTTACTGCCATAATGGTGTTTTTGGGTCTCTGTAACTGACACAAGTATGTAACGCAGGATTGTGAAAAGCACAATAACAGTGATAATGATGTGTATGTTCCAGCTGTATTTTGGGGAGACATTGCTTTAGATGAAGAGGACCTGCGCATGTTCCAGATCGACAGGACGATAGACCTGACGCAACACACACAGACGCACACACTCGCCCGACAGGGACATACAACTGGTGAGTGTCCTCAAAGTCATCTCTCAACACTTCCATCGGGCTGGTATCAAGGTTGAGTGCATTGTTAAGCCGCCATCAGCATCTGAGTAGAAACAAACTCTGATATCCACTTCTCAACAAAAACAAAAAAGAAAGAAAAAGCTCAATATCTGCTGGTCCCATTGCTTCTCAGGTTTGTCTACACATGTAACAGACCCAGTTTGATTGACATCTCCTGTAGCTACACCTGTTGCACTGCCTCTTCATTGTGATTTTTGACATAATATGTGTGTGCTGATGTCACCTGCCTTCTAGGACCGTTCTGTCCAATTACAACTCAGTATAGAATAAGGCAAAAATTAATTATGAATTGATTTCTAATTTGGAAAAATCATTGAAATAAGAATTATTTGATATTATTATATTATATACTAGGTCGCTACATTTCATAGATACATAGGATTTATTCCTAAATGTTTATGCAGTTGTCAGGGTGGAGATACTGTATGTTGTATATTTGCTGAGGCCAGCAAGCTGCACGTTATCAAAAGAACCAATCATAGAGAAGGTGTCGGTTGTCCCGCCCTGACAAGTGGGAAATAACTGTAGAAAATATTTATGGAGATGTCAGTCAAGTGGGGTCACTCTGTCTGTACACAGTACACCCACCCACCACATACAGCCACACTCACTCTGAAACACCTGTGTGTGTGTGTGTGTGTGTGTGTGTCTGTACCAGGTATCTAGGTGTGGCAGTGAATCACAGCTCTGGTTCCTTCCTAAATAAATCGATGTTAATAAAGAAAAAATAACAATGTCACATTTATCCACTTAGTATGGTCAGCGAGTGTTTGGGAGAAGTTGTAGAACTTGACACCTGCGCTTTAATAAGGTTTTATTCAGCTGCTGTCACTCAGCATTACGTCTAAGCTCACACTTCATCACTTAATTCTTCTTCACTCACGTTATATCACAATCAATGGTGGCCTATTTGGCCGCCCTATTATCAGCCCAGTTAAACAAAAGGAAATGCAGAAAAAAATATTAATTAATTTGAGAGAATGTGAATAGGCGACACAGAGAGAATTACCTAATTACTCAAACAATAATATCCGGTATCTCGCTAGCTAGGGACCTAACGGCTAGCATAGTTTAAACAGGCTGCCAACTACATTGGCGCCAGCCTTCTAATAAAAGTTCTGCTTCATTGCATTTGTGAGACCTGACTTTTCTGTCTGTGTGTCTGACAGGTGGCTTGGAGGAACATGAAATTGCCAAGAAGAAAGGATCGTTATATCTCCTGCTAGAGAGAATACGTAGATTTGGCTTTGGTACGGACCTTCGCTACACTCCCAATTTATATACCACCTGCCACTTTGTAGATGTTAGGGCTTCTGTAGGGAATGTGTTTGACTTCAAATGGACAGCTACAGTACGAAACGAAATGGACAGAGAGATATGAAGAGTAGTGTGTGTGTATGTATTTGAAACTTTTAAAGCAACTTACTTAAAGTTACTTGGGAAACTTTAAAAGAGTAAGATATACTGTATTCACTGCTTGAGCTGTTTCTATTAATTGAGTGTCACCTCTAAGGCTGTGAACATCAGCTCAGAAAGATCCCTCTAATACTTAATATAGTCAAATTACACTTGTGAAACTGTAAAGGTGGTCTTATGCCGTGATTCATAGCCTTTATAGCCTTAGTGTTTTCCATGTGCGTGACTACAAGCACACTGACTGACTAGAGCTTGTCTATCCTTCCCTGTTCCCCATATTACTCAGAGTATCAACCAAAGAACTATAGCCTGATTGCGTCCAGTCCCAAGAGTCAAACTAAAGAAGGTGGAAAAACTGGGAATACGGGCAAGAGTCGGTTTCCCAGAGCGGCCACATCTCGGGCTGAGAGGATCTGGCCCGGGGGAGTCATTCCCTATGTCATAGGAGGAAACTTCACTGGTAAGAAGAAGCTTGCATGTTCCTTGCACAGTACATACAGTACTGTACGCACGTCCTAATGTGTGTGTGTGTGTGTGTTTCAGGCAGTCAGAGGGCCATGTTTAAACAAGCCATGCGTCACTGGGAGAAACAGACGTGTGTCACGTTCATCGAGAAGACTGATGAGGAGAGCTACATTGTGTTCACCTACAGGCCCTGCGGGTAAATTGTGTGTGTGTGTGGATGACTGTCCAGCTTGGCGTGTCCAGTGGACTATATGCTATTTGCTATATTGTGTGTGTGTGTGTGTGTGTGTGTGTGTGTGTGTGTGTGTGTGTGTGTGTGCGAGGGCGTGTGTGCGTGCGTCTGTATAGAAGGTTCTATAGTGACCTGGTCACAGCGAGAGGTGACACGGTCACTCAACAATGGCTTTGCTTTCCTTCCTGTCCTGCTCCTGCTTCCCCACGTCTCTGTGTGCGTGTGCGTGTGTGCGTGTGAGTGTATGTGTGCGTGTGCGTGTGTGTGCGCACGTGCGTTTGTGAACAAGGCTTTTTAACATATAGTGCATTGTTCTGCAGCGGGGTCATAGTGTGTTTGTACAGTACTTACACTGCACTGATCAGGTTTAGCAGAAGAAGAAGGCAGCGCTCTGCTGTGTGTCTTAATTGTTATCCTTGTACTCACCACCTTTGTTTTCGTACACTGTTGGCGACCAGGCAGATCTACATTTATCACACATGCCAGATGGTCTAGTGGTTAGTCACAAGTCCATCTGGGGAGCCGTGCATACAAACTGTTTGTAAAAGGTAGGCACTTGATGGCAGATGATTGGATGAACCATCTGGTTGTTTTTGCTGACGGCACACCTAAGCCGCGAAGCACACCTTAACCACGCCCGTATAGCTATCAATATGGCGCTGATTGGTACGTTCAGTTGCTACTCGGACACATTCGCAGTGTTTTCTAGGCTTTCCAGACTCGAGGCGAACTTAAACCGAAGCTCACAAGGTCAGGATGGTCTCGCGAGGCTAGATCTACATGGGCTGCTGTTTAAAAAAGACTGAGTTTACATGCACTCATATTCATAGTACACTTCACTACACTTTCCCCTTCATATGTGTATCCCGGTGTGGTCTTCTGCCACTGTAGCCCATTCACTTCAAGGTTTGATGTGGTGTGTGTTCACTCTTATGCACACCGCTGAGCTTGGTTCTTTGAGTTACTGTCACCTTCCTGTTTGCTTGAACCAGTCTCCCATTAACAAGGTGCTTTCATCCACCTTTCTCTGTGAACTCTACACTTTTATACGTGGATATTCCAGGAGATACTAACTCACTCCACCCCGCCTGCCACCAACAGCCATTCTATGTTTAATTTCACTTTGGCCTGAACAACAACCTATACAGTACCTCTTCTGAATGCGTTCATGAAGTCTCTGCTGATTGGCTGTTTAGAAAATGTACATAAATAAGTTAGTCTCGCGAGCTTCAGTTTGACTTCGTCGCAAGAGTCAGTCTGGAGAGCTTGGAAATCGTTGTGTTTCTGGTCGGTGAACCTAGCGTGTGGCCAATCAGCGTCATACTGTTAGCTACGGGTTAGGTGTGACGAAGCCGACCTGAAAACAACTCGAGTCGAAAATGCCTAGATTATAATATAACATCATTTTTATTAGAATGCAAATACTTTTCCCAATGGAAAATATGTTTTCACTCTTCTCCTGACTGGTGTGTGAGTGGATACCAACAGACTGCTGGTTGACGGGTTCGTCCAATCACATGCAAAGTCTTGCGCCTGCCCTCTTGAAAGAGGTTCAATGGACGGCTCCCCAGACAGATGTGTCTTAACAGACACAGATATCTGGCGTGTCAGGTTAATTACTGTAAGTAGCCATGACTGTATAATCGCAATATACATATCCTTGTTACAAATGGAATAGTATTTGGACTACTGTAACTGCCATATGTATTTGGAAATGTTGACCCATGCCTGTTCTGTATAATAGTGAAATATGAGCATGTTAATTTCTATTATTTTTGAAAATTCTCTCAATTTTGGATAAAAAAATGTAAAGATGACATCTGAATCAGTTGAGATAGATGCAAAGTGAAGTTGCACTTATTGGTGTTAATATGTCATTGTAGTTTTCTATGTCTGAATGAATGAACTGTCTATACCTGGAGGCAGTGATGAATCCTACAGAATGTGTTGTCTCATGCGCTGTGATAGGCTTGATGCACCAGAGATTAGATACTGAAGTACAGTATATAAAACACACTTGAACGTTGTGTGTCTTCTGTTCGTGTGTGTGTGTGTGTGTGTGTGTGTGTGTGTGTGTGTGTGTGTGTGTGTGTACTGCATGAGACAAGAAAGAGAGACAAAAATGAAGCGATGGCATGCTTCCATGCATACACAGCAGTATGCCCACTGCTTGAGCAGCTTATTGTGAAATGAAACATCAGCATATCTCTGCTCTAGCCCAGTGCTTTCTTGCCATCCAGCTAGCTGTTTAACGACTTTAATCAGATTCGTTTGCCTGGCACGGCCATCTCGGGCTGCCAGAAAGAAAGAATATGTGTGTTCCGTGCCCAGGGATGCACTGACTCTTACAGCTTATTCACTTAGAGTTATGAAACCAAAGAGTTACCAAAGAGTGTTGTATGTAAATAGGGATTTTGCTTTCTCTTACGAACGCAGAGAAGGGCAGGAAATCCTGAAAACATGGAGCCCTGGTTGTCCTTGTGCATGTGTGTGCACGCCTACGACCGTGTGTGTGTGTGTGTGTGTGTGTGTTGACATGCAGGATGCGTGCATGAGTCCCTCCAAATGTGTGTATAAGTGTGTGTGTTGGATGCTTGTTGTAACTTGAACTTGCTGCATGTTTGCAGTTTATAACTCCCATTGTGTTTTGATCTAATCTATTCAGGTGTTGTTCTTACGTGGGTCGCCGTGGTAACGGGCCTCAGGCCATCTCCATCGGAAAGAACTGCGACAAGTTTGGCATCGTCGTGCACGAGCTGGGCCACGTCATTGGCTTCTGGCACGAGCACACACGACCTGACCGCGATGATCACGTGACCATCATCCGGGATAACATCCAGCCAGGTGAGATTAAGCACACGCCGTTCTCTACCCAGCATGCACCTGTGCTTTGGTGTAAAACAGTACTGAGGAATGGAAGCAAGGGAATGACGGAAGCCATGGGCGTAATTCACACTGGCGTCCTGCAGAGACAGAGTGTGAATAAGCTTTCACAGGGCTGTCTCTCAGCTACAGTACAACAGTACATGCTCACGAACCAAGACATTACCTCTGGAAGAGGTGTTCAATCAGTCTATGCACCTCACCAAATGCCTGTGTTTTTTCAGCATTAGATGTCTCCTGATCGCTTAGCTTTGGAGAATCAACAGGAGACTGTTGCAAAAATAGTACTTTCTCTCTCTCTCTCTATCACACGCAGGCACACACACACACACACACACACTCTCTCTCACTTACTCAGTCACGCACATCAATTCACACCTCCAATGAGATAACACACTGCAAGAAGCCTTGTGTGTGTTTGTTTTGTGTGTTGTTTCAGGTCAGGAGTACAACTTCCTCAAAATGGAACCGGGGGAGGTGAATTCTCTTGGGGAGCCTTATGACTTTGACAGTATCATGCACTACGCCAGAAACACTTTTTCTAGGTAGGCACACTTGTAAGCTAGTGTGCACACAGTACACGGAAACTTCCCCCAAATCACACACATACTCTATGTGCTAAAGACACAGTTATGCATTTATTATTATAAGTTTTTTTTTTTTTTTAATTGTATTTTTTTTCTCGACAATTTGTCAAGTGTCAAGTAATTGTATTGTTATCTTTTTAATCCAATAATTAAGATGCATTTGATTTGAAGGTATGACCAGTATACTTATATGTTGTTATTAAATCTTAAAGGAGGATTCCAGTAGTTTGACATAATTTTTCAATGTTTTCAATGTTTTTGACTAAAGTTGAATGATGTTCTGGAGATCGACACTCAATAGATTCAAACAGGGTCAATCAACAATTAGTCTTTTGAGAACTGTAACATGAATTCTGCAAAATATCCCAGCACATGGACATACTTCATTGTTATTTACCTTGATTGTTACAGTGAATGCACATTGTCCATTAGGGTGCTCACTTCTACAGTGTTCTGTGATGGTCCGCAATGCTCAATGACAAATAAGGAAGAGGATTAAGACTCAATTGGTTTCCATTATAATCTATGGAGTCTTCTGAGTGGAGCTTGCCAATACTCTGGAACTGTACTATTACATTACATTTTGGTCAGAAACAATCGCCATAGTTGAGAAAGATGTGAAAGTCAGATTGTCAGAATGGTTGGGATTTAATGTCCGTTCTATTTGCTCACTCTGCAGAGGGATGTTCTTAGACACCATACTTCCATCCAGAGATGAAAATGGGATCCGGCCTGCTATTGGTCAGCGGACCAGGCTCAGCAAAGGAGACATTGCACAGGCAAGAAAGCTGTATAGATGTCCAGGTACGGATATCCTTACTACGGGGCCGTGTGTTGTGTGTGCGCGTATTTATATTCAGAATGTGCGAGTGTATACCGCATGCTGTTGAGATAATGGTTTGTACGATGAATGATAAACGACTGCGTTGTCGTAGCCTGTTCGCCCTGACTCCCCCTTCCCGTGTAATGCTGAGTCATGTGTTTTTCCCTGCGTCGAGGTGGTCTGTCCACTAAGCGTCACGCGAAGCACATACTCTTCCTGACGGTTCATGCACACACACGTCTGGTTGAAGTAGTCTTGGCCGAGAGGTTCTGGTGTGTTCTGCAGCTTCTTCACAACTGACTTTGTGGTGCCACAAAGCCGCATGGCCTCTAATGCTGGCATCCATGCCCTCCTTTCTCCCAGGAGGGTCTTCTAGCTGGACCCGCTTCAGTGGCATAATCAAGGCAAATAGACACATAAAAGACGTTTTAGGTAGATGAACTAGATGCCGTGTGCAGTGTGTGCGAGCGGCTGGATTTGGGCTGGGAAGAAGACATGACCTTATAAGGTCACTTATGTTGTTTTGAGTGATACCATATTTGCTGACGGATAAACGGAGCCCCCAGGGAATTGTGTGAGGGATGGGGGGAAGGGGGGCAGTGTACGTGATGGGATGGGAGCGGAACATTTGGCTAGGTTAGAGGATAGATGCATGACTTCACATGTATATTATTTGACTTGTCTTTTTGTTTAATTACTACTATGCAGGGTTTATCATTATATTTATTGTGACAAAACAAGTGTTTACAGATGTGACTGCTGTCTATGGTTATGGGCTACCGACACATCCCAAGTTACTCCACTGTGACTAAATGCGCTGGTTAGCTGATGACATAACACACCGTGGCGTGAAAGGGAGAGATGTTGTAAAGGGTTAGAAGGGGCACACCTTACATTCAGCCCACCCATTTGTGATCCCTGGCCGCTGGTTTCTATTACAGCGTTGGCTGTTCTTGGATCAGATTTAATCACATTTGACGCTGTTGAAAAGAAAAATACCTGCGTTGATATCCAGAGGCGCATAGTCGAAGGTTTCTACCCATGCAGTATGTACAGTGATAGCCAAGTAGCGAATGCCTTTCAATACGTAGAAGTCCTGCTTCTTGTTAAACTTAACTTGATTAAGTGGTGATTTATGAGCGGCGCTGAAATACACGCATGCAGGAATACAGAACAGGCGAGCCTAGATAACGCAACACATGCTAAACAGAGGGGGGCAGGTTATTGAAGATCTAGGCCTCCAAGATTCTGTTCTGGGAAGGTCTTTACCCTTCTCATGTTATCCTAACTGTGTCCATATGGAGTCAACAGACATGTAAATAAATACTCAATGGTGTACAAACAACACATCTGTTTTAAAAACATATCCAGAACATACACAGGTTTTTACTGTAAAACGGATTTTCCATGAATTGGTTGAAAATATCACATTATGAATTATTAATGTCAACCATCAATATCAATGACCTTATTAAATAACATCAAACATAAAAACAAAATCTGGTTTACAAGCCTGTTTACTATTTAAAGATACACAGCTGTTTATATTTTGAAATGTAATATGGTTTTATATCTATTTCTGTGTACAGTATATTGATCTGTGTGTACGTGTACTGTATGTGTGTGTGGGTGCGTGTGCATGTGTGCGTGCGTGTGTGTGTGTGCGTGCATGTGTGTGTGCAGCATGCGGAGAGACACTTCAAGACTCCACTGGGAACTTCTCGTCCCCCGGTTATCCCAACGGATATCCTTCATACACACATTGTGTTTGGAGAATATCTGTTACTCCAGGAGAAAAGGTACACACACACACACACACACACACACACACACACACACACACACACACACACCTGAGTAGCATCCTGCAGTACAGACGGCACATTGTCTGTCTACTAGGGTTGATCGATGTCTACTAAATTAGTTTGATAACATATTCCAAAGGAAATAATAGCACATTTCTCAAATAAATGAAATATCAGAGAGAAATATCAGAGAGAAGAAGTCAGAACTACAAAATGCTTTTGAGAGCTGCAGTATCTTATAATTCCACCAGTCTCAATGCACGATCTTGACAATTCACGTGAATGACAAACATGTAGGCTAGACTA
>JAODUE010004193.1:0-10739 GCA_027564755.1 Amblyopsis hoosieri
TATATTGAATAACTCATTTGACATCCCAGGACTCTCTGTAAAGCATCTTACAACGTATTTTAATCTAATCCGTTGACTCCAGTTTTAAAATTAATGCGGTTGACTTTCATGCATGGCTCATTGTAACTGCTTAGGTGACTTGGTTTTGACTTGGTTATTATTACTGGAGCCAGAGATTTTAAAACTTCTGATCACAAAACTCCTCTTCTTTTTACCTTAATTAATGCTGCCTTACTGTAATGCATGTGTGCTTGTGTGTTGGTAATTTATTCTCAAATACGTTTATGCTTACAATCTCTTGCTGTCCAAACATACTTCAACAACACGCGTGCTACATGCTTTGGAAATGGAATAGGATTAAGGGCCGTAGAGATTGATGAACTGAATAAGATTGACATTGGGATCAAGTGTAAAGCTTACATAGACAGTATCCAATTTATTAAAGAAAGCCTCATCCAACATTGTGTGTGTGTGTGTGTGTGTGTGTGTGTGTGTGTGTGTGTGTGTGTGTGTGTGTGCATGTATGTTGCGTCAGAGAAGGTGTGTTTGATGTAACCAACCTGACAAATAAGGTGGGGGTGGCTCATTACATGGAGTTTAAACTATATTTCAAATGGAGAGTGCATTTGATTTAATCAACCTCGCATGCCTGCCTAGAGGTATAGCATTTTATTAAACGGAACTATCTGTAGAGCAAGGCACTAACAGTGCTAGGGTTATTTTAACCAAATAAATAAACCCACAAATTAAACAAATCGCGAGCTGCAGATTAAAGTGACGTCCAGTTGTAATAGCTGTAGACTGGATGCAAAATGCTTGTATTGTAAATTTGCTTATAAAATATCTCAAGGAGAGATTAACACATCCTTACTGCTAGAATAAACACGAGAAGCGTTTGTTGAACTTGCCTTTAAACCGATGTGTCAGCTATATTGAGATTGCTTTTTGCTGTTTAGAAAAATCAGATGTTAAAAACAGGAGTGCCCTTATGCATATTTATTTGTGTACGTGTAATACTGTTGACACACACACACGCATGCACGCACACACACACACACACATTAGTGCTTTAGACATTAGGTGATTTACCTGCAAAAAGAAAATCCTGAATGAAATAAGGGTCCAAGGGGATCCATTGGGGATTCCCTGCAGAAGGCTGTTTCTTCTTTAATTGAGGAGCAGAGGTGTAGTTGAGGAGGTCTTTAGTAATATGCCCAATGGACATCCAGGTAATGTCACTTTTTCTTCAGTTTCATTAGCAAGAGCTTTGGAAGACCATGCAGTACAGGCTCAACTGCTCTTAGGAACACACATTCATCTAATGTCGCTGCGCAACATACCTAGTTCTATGGCAACATTATGACACGGAGAAGGGAGCCAAAATCAAAATGGAGAGTCATACCGCTTTAATATTAATCTTTTTGTTTATTTGAAGTCAGTGTCAACACCTAGAAAGTGTAAGGTATTGCCACTATAAATGTGTCCCACGGGATGGAATTGATGCGAGCTACTTACATTTAGGAGGGTTGACAGGCTGTAATGCAAAGTGAGTTTTTAGCTTTGCTTGCAGGTGCAGTCAGAGCACTGCCGTATACGCTGACGGTGATTGATTACCTGTGTGATTACCTGCAATTTAGTTTTGTCACAGCAAAATCAGTTCAATGTCGAAGTGAGAGGAGAGCCAGGTTATCATAGTGAACTACACATAGCCTACCGGTACAGTCGTCACATCAGGGTTATTCTTCCCGGGGGCTGGACAATTTATATCACATTGTAGAAATCAAACTCCTTGATTTGCCGCTCGAGTTGATTTCAGAAAATAATTTTATTGTAAAATGGAGATTTCCTCCGTTGACAACAGTGTAGGCTACTTTTCACACTCAGTTCATGCAACTGCTCTACAAACTAAACAAACATGTAATCAAAAACAGCAGTGTTTACTTCCATTTTTTAGCACATTCAAGACCACACTGGAGTGCAGGTGAACCGTACCCGAGACCTCTGCTTTCTGGAGGACCCGGGTATGGTCCCGGGTGCGTACCCTAGGTCGGAAAAGAGCATTCACACCAATAAACCAAACCGGACAAAAGGCTCAAGTGAACTCAGGTGCAAAAGCGCTAATGTGAATGCATCCTACCTGACAGAATCTTTGAGGATGTCATTTATGACCTACAGTGTTCCCGGGACAAGTGTGTATGCTAATGAACCAAGCAATCAATCAAAGACAATGTACACAGTGGTGGTAGAATAGTCAGCTCTTTCAAAGACCAATACCTACCTGTATGGTAATTGTAACTCATATCACAGGCAGGCATTGTGACATACGGTATTTCAAACACGGTGAATTCTCTAAAAATGACACCCAAAGTGCAAGCTGCAGAACAAAACTGCAGCAATTACGATACAAAGTGCCTACTCAACAGAGTATATGGCCACTTCTGCCCCTGGTAGTGGGAAAGGAAAAGGGGGGAGGGGAGTCTACCGGAAGCTCTACAGAAATCTAACAGCAAAGGCAAAGGGCACGGCAGCCTGTGCCCAGGAGAAGCATGTGTTCCCTCCTCCAAGTCAGGAGAAGCTTCAGCACATTCAGTAGTGATGCTTCTACTTAAGACTTACCTCCTACACCCCCTCTCCCCCAAAGCACAGTCTTTGACATGGCTTGTGAAGTCCAAGAAACAATAGTTGCTCAACTTGCTCTTGTGCTGTCTCTGCTGCCTGCATACAAGAGGAGAAGGTGCTTACTTCTGGAGGGTAAACTTAGGATCACCCTCCAGCCTGTGCCATCTGACCATTGACACTGGCTCCTATCTGGAGTTGGTCCCCGGGCCCTGCACAGCGACTGCCCACTACTCCTTTGAGGAATAGGTTACATTCAGAAGATGAATTTTGTGTATGTGACAATAAAATCACCTTTACCTTTACTTTTTTCCTTACATCTTTTTCCTTACATCCTCTCTAACACCCACAGCAGTGTCTCCACTGCAGCTGAAAGTGTTGTGTCTGTGTCGTGGAGAAGAGACCTTGCACCCACACTGAAGAGTGCTAGTCCCTCAAATCCACGTTGGACCCGGGCATGCACTTAACTCCAGAGAAACCTTTTTAAGGTATACTGTATGTCCTTGGCATCCACATCAGAAGAGCCATATCATATTTCCTCAGAGGACTCCCACTGGCTCCCGTGTAGCCACAAGAAAATAGCAGACACTACAGTTTTGGAGTGTCGAGCAAGAACATTTTGAGGAAATACATTTGTGAATCCTTACAATAATGTTGCTGCGCGCTCTGCACATGTTGCATCCAGTTGTCCCTGAAGGGTTGTACTGCTTTGGTGGCTTCCCAAGGATACTATCACTTTTTTCTTTAATGTGTTTTATGGAGTGTTTCATAGCCCGCTGGAAGAATAGGGATTCCATGTGGAATATACAGTAGGCTGTGTGCAGACTGAGACTGTAATGTAACATGGCTTGAATAGAGTGGCCAACGCAGGGCCGGCCCGTGCTACAGGTCAACTAGGTGATCACCTAGGCCCCCCGAATATCAAAAGGAACCCAAAATATATAAATTCCATAGTCATTAAAAAAAATCTGTTTGATAATTTGCGCTGCACGCTTCGCCCTGCATTATTGGCGGCAGTGGTAACGTAGCGCGAGCGCTCCTAATCCTTGCGCGCACACACTGGCCATATTCATCTGGCCAGTCAGGAAATTAGGAGCTATGGCATTTAGCCTACAACAAAGTTGTATTGAATTAAATGTACCTTTTTGTACACTACTTTTTATGGTTTTCTCGCTTAGGGCCCCAATAGAGCTGGGGCCAGCCCTGGGCCAACGGCAACCAACCGAGGGGTGACACCAGCAGCCTCTGGCTGAAGTGTCATTTGCATGTTAAAGACAGCGTGTGTGTATAATACCGTTGGCACTATGAGCAAGATGAAATGTAAATTAAAACAAGCTATATACTGTATAGCCCAATTCTTTTTTTACTTGCTTGCTTGTTTGTTTAATTACTCAGTAATGTGTATTCATGAAATGTTCTACTGACTGCTTCTTCACATGCTTTGTGAATTAATACAAACCAAGCCAGCAGTATTTGCCTTCCATAAAAAGTGCTGTTTCTTTAGTCCCATAGTATTGTAAACCGCCGTCTGGTTCCGAGATGTATCACTGTCTGTTATGTGCTTCATAGCAGACAGTGATACAAGCTATATCACCTGTTATGAAGCATGTTCCCTAGCTGACGTAATGCACAGAGTTGAGACCACCCTCCCCTTGCTGTGTCAGTTTGGTGGATTCAAGTACATTACATTCATTTACATGTTGGGCTATAGCACTGACCACACACCTTTTAAAGATGGATTGCTGAGTTACAGCTATGGCCTCTCTATTTCTTTACACCTCACTCACTATTACACACACACACACACACACACACACGCACACACACACGCACACAACAAACATATGCCTACTACAGACAGACTGCGAAGAAAAAACTAGGGCATCAGAAGTCCCGAAGGCTTTCAGCTAAACATTTTTTGCATAATCAGAAGAGAGAGAGAGTGAGACAGACAGAGAGAGAGACTATAGAATACAGCATAGTCATTGGAGAATTGGGTAATTCAATGATTTCATAAAGAAGGAGGAGGAGGATGTAAAAGCAAACAGTAGATATATCTCAGTTGGAAGCAACGGATGTCTCTCAAACATAAACTAGCCTTATTAATATTCATTAAAGCACTTTACACTACGATCTCTCTCTCTCTCTCTCTCTCTCTCTCTCTCTCTCTCTCTCTCTCTCTCTCTCTCTCAGGACAACACCCCCTTCCCCTAACAGGATACTAGAGTAAGAAAGGGAGAGAGAGAGAGAGAGGGAGAGAGAGAGGAGTCGGGTAGAGTGAGAAGGTAGCGCGAAGGGGGAGAGGCGTGCAGAGTAACTTCTCTGTGTCTTTGCACCCTCTTTCTAACCTTTTTGCGTCTCGCTCTTCGATGAGGAAAGGAGAGAGCTTGAGTGGGAAAATGATTTTTCTTCAGGCCATACTAAAGAGAAGACTGCATAAAGGTAACAAAACTCCCCTGGTTTAAGCATTTACTTCATTGTTGCGATTGAGGTTATTGTTTAACTTGCAGTACACTCAGTCAATTAGGTAGAGGTTCAGCCTTGAGCTTAGAAGGGCTTTGCTAGTATTGATCCTCTGGTAATTTACTGTTCAGGAGATTTGTTTCTCTCTAATGGAGGAAATGTTCCATTTCACCGACTCAACTCAATTTGCCTTTTGTGTCATGACCGTGTCATGTTGATGATACGCAAACAGTTTAGTGTTTGGGCTTGAAAACATTATTTTCCCTATAAATTCTCTAAAGGTTTTTGTCCCAACAGACAAAAGATTATCTCCTAAAATCTGCATCCCCTTTTGCAACTGTTTGTTTTAAGTGGCTATGTTGCATGTGCACACACGCACATGCAAACACATTGGTCGAAAGCAGCTACAGTACTACAAAATCTGTTTTGTTTTCTTCACTTTCCCAGGGTGTGCAGATGTAAATTAGTTTAGGTAAATCCGGTATCAAGCATCTCTCCTCTTGTTTGAGATTCATATATTTTGTACATGGTCTCTGATTCACATAAATGGCTATACTACTACTACTACTACTACTACTACTAATAATAATAATAATAAAAATAAATAAATAAATAAATAAATAGAATAGAATAGAATAGAATAGAATAGAATATATATTATGTACTATCTGTTATGCATCTGTTATGCATACATTATTAATCCAGAAAATGTAATGTCTTTCATAGGTCATAAGTTATTGGTTTGTGTCATGTCAGAAGAACAGGTTGAAATACGTTAAAACCGACCCCTGCAAAGATAGGCTATGGTCAAATCTGCCTTATTCTAACAACAGACAAAACAGAAAATCTACTTGTTTTTGCTCAGCCTCTACAAGTCTTTCTACTCCCAAACACATGGGACGGCATCCGTTTCAAATCCAATCTCTGCTGGGCTTTGTAGTCCTGGGAAGAGACACGTGGGAGAGCTATTCCTGTTTGACTTCCCTCAGAAGTCCTGAATCAAGGACCTCCAGGTTCTTCTGTGAAGTTACATCAAACCTATTACCCAGAATGCTACAGGGAACAAAGTGCCAATGGTGGCTTTGAAATAGCATCTGTCACATCTCAGATGGGCAATGCGTGTTCCGCCAGAGTGTGTATCACCATTGAACCTGTTTATAACACTTGCCGAGTGCGTCTATTGATTTTTATTAATGTTAGCAGAAGATTTTGAGCAAAATACGCTGAATATAAAGTGTATTGTGTGTACATGTGCTGTACTGTATGTTTGATTGGAATACCTCAGATGTGCATTCATACAGAATTGCAGGTCGATTTTCTGAAAGAACATACTGCTTCGGCATATAAATTGGTCTACTCTCTGGGCAACATAAATACAGGGCATTATTTTAAGTGCACAGAACTGTACAGATGCAGAAGGCTATATATGCGCGTACTAAATATGGGTTTGGACGTGTGATTTAAGGGTCTGATAGCCATGTAGATGTTGTTATCTGTCTGAATAACTGATTGGAGAAAACCTCTTAAGTCTGGCCTATCTCTGTCTCTCTCTCTCACTCTGTCCTGAGACAACTTGCTACTCGGGAAACTCATTCCATTTAAATTTTATGTTTATATGTACCAGTCTTCTGTCTATGAATGCTCCCAGCCATCCCACCCCTTTTCTCCCCCTCTTTCTCTCTCTTTCTATTGATTGCACCTTTTCTCTCTTGATATCCTCTCCTTTTTATTACTCTCTACAGCGATCTCTCACTCTCTCCTCTCAGCAATGCAGATATGTTTTCTTTGATTTTGTCACCAGAGATTAATTAGTACTTTATTAGTGGTGCTGTTTATTCTGAAAGGAGGAGAGGAGGAGGAGTGAGAGGAGAAATACAGAATAGAGAGAGAGAGAGCGAGAGAGAGAGAGAGAGAGAGAGCGAGAGAGAGAGAGAGATACACCATATTACTGATAATTCATGGTGAAGGGTTTGTTTACGTAGTGTAATAAGTAAGCACATTTTCTGTATGCAGACCTTCGTCTATCAAGAGATATTATATGATTTCTGTTTAAATTTCAGTCTCATGGCAAACCTCCATGTTCAGTGAGGCCTCTCCTTGGAGAACATTGGTTTCTTGATTGGTTGATGCTTGTGGACTAGTTTTATGCTAATTTGGATTAGTGGAGATACAAGATCGGATAAGGGTTAGCGGAGTCAGAGATTTGTGAAACGGTAAAAATAAAAGAATCATGTAAATGGGATTTGCAAAATGAATGACATGATGAAGACCAGGAACAAACTGAGACTGAGACAACCAAAGGAATAATATGACATGCCACATGAGAGGTATGAGAGAAAGTGAGAGAGCAAGTGAGAGTGTGTCAAGTGAGAGTGGTGGTACATGGTGGTACATGGGCACTTTCAAGAAAACCCCTTAGAAGCTGTGGTTTGGCCCTTGTCAGCCCCCATAGCCTGTTGCCAGCAACCATAAACACTTACCAGAACACAGACTTACCAGAACACAGACGCTAACAAAGAAGAGAATGACACAGAGAAAGAGAGATGCTGTTTGCTGCCCCCATTATGTCAAAACAGATTGAGAAAGAGAGAGAGAAAACAGAGGAATGTAGAGAGAGAAAAGGGGAATAAGATGGAGGCAGCAACATTTGTTTTTTGTCTCCAGTGGGCCACCGTATGCCAGAATCATCAGGTGTCTTGTCAGACCCATTTCATTATGTAAATACAACTCAACGGTGTCAAATCAAAGGTATAACCGTACCGTATGTTCTCCATAACACTTCAGGCACAATTGTGCAGCATGCACTCTGTATATAATACAATATAATATACACAGCGCTTCACTTTTTCCACATTTTGTTGTTACAGCCTTATTCCAAAATGGATTAAAATAATGTTTTCCTCAAAATTCAGCACACAATACACCATAATAACAAAAAAAATTAAATCACATGTACATAAGTATTCACAGCATTCGGTCAATACTTTGTTAAAGCACCTTTGGCAGCAATTACAACCTCAAGTATTTTTGAGTATGATGCTACAAGCTTGGCACACCTACTTTTGGCCAGTTTCTCACATTCTTATTTGCAGGATCTCTCAAGCTCCATCAGGTTGGCTGGGGAGCGTCTGTGCACAGCCATTTTCAGATCTCTCCAGCGATGTTCAATCGGGTTCAAGTCTGGGCTCTGGCTGGGCCACTCAAGGACATTCACAGAGTTGTCCCGAACCCACTGCTTTGTTATCTTGGCTTGTGTGCTTAGGGTCGTTGTCCTGTTGGGAGATGAACCTTCTCCCCAGTCTGAGGCCCAGAGCGCTCTTGAGCAGGTTTTAATCATGATGTCTCTGTACATTGCTGCATTCATCTTTCTCTCGATCCTGACTAGTCTCCTAGTTCCTGAAAAACATCCCCACAGCATGATGCTGCCACCACCATGTACAAACTGTACATTTGCCAATAGTAGAATAGATCATACACCAGTTGTCGTAAGATACTGTACCACCATTCATGAATTACAACATACTAATATTCCAAAATAATTACCATTACCAAAGTACCAACAAAGTGCTAATATTCTAAGAATTTAAGACTTATTTATTTATTACTTACATTTATTTATTTATTACTTTATTTATTTTACTTTTACTTTATTATTTAAAGGATATAAGTTAAGATAGCTTTTGTTAGTGGAGTGCTAAGGGGTAGATCAGTGGCTGGGGTACCAAGGTGGATTCTGAAGAGGTGGGGTTTAAGTTGCTTGCTGAAGATGGGTAGTGTCTTTGCTGTGCTGACTACTGCAGGATGCGTCAAGAGTCAAGATGGGCTGGCTCTTGTGCCCTTGTAGCATCGGTGGTGTCAGGCAGACATATACAAATTAGGGGTGCAGTGGTTCACCAAATCTATGGTTCGGTTCAGACCTCGGTTTTTGATCCATTGTTTGGTTCATATCTTGGTTTTCTTTCTTTTTTTATGCCTTGAGGGGCAAAAACTGGGAATTTTTTTCTTTGTAAACTTTATACTTTATTTTTTATAAATATATACTGTATATATATATGGGCAATTCCAGCGTTATGGATGTGACATTTGGACCTAAAATTACAAACAAAAGATCTCAGTAAAACTAAACTACTGATATTATATAAAATATGAATTAATATTTTCGTAGCACTTAATGAGACTAAGAAAAAAAAAAGATTATTTTTATTAGTATCATTGTTGATTTTCAAAAAAATGTTAAATAAGTTTGCATTATGGATGTGACAAAAAATGACAGCCATTTTTTGGAGGATAGATGCATTTTAAAAATTCTGTGAATATTAGAGTGTAATCTATCATGTTTGTTATCTACATAATGTAGGAGTCTTGTCTAAACATTACAATACAAAATTTGAACATATTCGCATTTTCATTTTGAATATTATGAGGAAAAACCAGCGTTATGGATGTGACATCACTGCGTTATGGATGTGACGCCTCTGAAATAGTATCTTAAATACCCACAGCTTGACAGTTGATTTCCACATAACATTGTATAATAATAATAATATATTTTTTGTGGGTCTGTCATATGAAATGGTCAAGGATACTTTTTTTTTATATATAACTACTTGAAATACTTGTTAGAATTTTAAAGATAGCAACCAAATTAGCACTGGTTTCAATTGAAGCAATAGGCTATAAAATATTTAAGTTATTATTTAAGTAGGTCTCACAGACTATAGGCCAACAAAGTTTAACTTTATTTTTACTGTTTGATCAAAATAAGTAGCCAGCCCTCTCCAGGAAAGGTTTGGGTGCCCCTATGAACCTGAGGGCTGTGTTGTCTGGAGTCTGGTGCTCCTGGTAGGGTCTCCCAAGGCAAAGTGGTCTCAGGGGAGGGGCCAGACTAAGAATAGTTCAGAAGACCCCCATGAAGAACGTACAAAGAGAAGGAGTTACCCTGCCCGGAGGAAGCCTGGGGCCCCCGTCTGGAGCCAGCCCCAGAGGGAGTGCTCGCCGGCGAGCGCCTGGTGTCTGGGTTTGCCACGGAGCCTAGCCGGGCACAGCCCAAAAAAGCAACGTGGCGCCTCCCTCTCCATCCTATGGGCGCACCACTCGTGGGAGGAACCGTGGGGGTTGGGTGCGCTGTCATATGGGTGGCAGTGAAAGTCAGCGGCCTCGACGGACCAGACTCGGGCAGCAGAAGCTGGCTTTGGGGACGTGGAACGTCACCTCGCTGTGGGCAAAAGAGCCAGAACTTGTGCGGGAGGTGGAGCGTTACCATTTAGATCTGGTGGGGCTTACCTCTACACACAGTATTGGTTCTGGAACCATACTCCTGGATAGGGGATGGACTCTATTCTACTCTGGAGTTGCCCAGGGTGTGAGGCGCCGGGCTGGTGTGGGGATACTCACAAGTCCACAGCTGAGCGCCGCTACGTTGGAGTTTACCCTGGTAGACGAGAGGGTCGCCTCCCTGCGCCTACGGGTGGTGGGGGGGAAAACTCTGACTTTTGTCTGTGCATATGCACCAAACAGCAGTTCGGAGTATTCAGCCTTCTTGGAGACCCTGAATGGAGTCCTGTGTGGGGCTCCAGTAGGGGCCTCCATAGTTCTACTGGGAGACTTCAACGCGCACGTGGGCAATGATGAAGATACCTGGAGAGGAGTGATTGGGAGGA
>JAODUE010004194.1:0-10739 GCA_027564755.1 Amblyopsis hoosieri
CACACACACACACTATGCACACGCGCACACGCACTCCGTACACAAACACACACACACACACCATATGTACACGCACACACGCACTCCGTACACATACACACGCACTCCGTACACACACACACACTACGTACACGCACTCCGTACACACACACACACACACTCCGTACACATACACTCACACACACTACGTACACACACACACCACCTACACGCACACACACAAAGTACACGCACACACACACACACACACACACGTACTCCGTACACACACACACACCACATACAGGTACTACATGTCGCCCACATATTACACACACACACCACGTACACGCACACACATACACATGTACTCCGTACACGCACACACACATTACGTACACACACACACACACCTACTCCATACACGCACACACACACACGTACTCTGTACGTACGTACACACACACACGTACTCCGTACGTACTTACGTACGTACGTACGTACACACGCACACCTACTCCATACACGCACACACACACTACGTACACGCACACACACACACACGTACTCCGTACGTACGTACGTACGTACACACACACACACACACACACACACACACACACACACACACACACACACCACGTACACACACACGTTCTACGCACGCACACGCTCTGATTCTCTGGTTCACACCACCTCTCTCCGCCAGACACAAATCCACATTTACATGGAGAAAAGGTTTCTCCCAGGCTGATAACTGCCTTCCTGGTGCAGGGCATTACATTTCCACCTTCTATATAAAACACACTGTGTGGCTCACTGAGCAAAGTGAAGACTTTTCTATTAGCAAGCTGACATGAAGGAAATATCAAAGGAGGACCTTTTTATTTTATTTTATTTGTGGCAACGACTACGGGACCGGGCGCTCAGATGGGATTTAGATACTTTGAACATTTGCGATCGCTAATGCTCTGCTGATGAAAGCCGTCCATTCTGTTTGTGCCGCTCTCTGGCAGAGCGTCACGGCAACAGAGACCATGTGTGCCATTCTGGCTAAGTCGTCAAGGACACGTGAGACAGGAGCAATCAGGAGCCAGGAATATTGCCTGGGGTCATTTAAAATATCCTTCCTGTTCCTGCTCAAACATCTGACCCCCCCTCCCCCTCCATACACGGGCCGCCATGGCACGGCAGCGCTTAATGAACTCCATGAGTCTCAGCACCGGGGTGTGTGTGTGTGTGTGTGTGTTTGGGGGGGTGAACACACAAGCACACGTGTGCAGCCTCTAATCTAATAAACAGATTAATGAAGCGGCTTCAAAGCAGCTCTGCCACTACACTTAAGTCTTTTTCATTCCATTAGCTGCCAGAGACGGAGCTGATGTGATGGCTCAATCTGGACTGAGCGAGGTCAGACAGGGGATGTTGTGGTCCTCTGGCTGTACAGACTTCAGAACCGCAGACCCAACACCGCAAGACAGCAGGTTCGAGATGAAACAAATGAACAAGATCAGATGGGTCATCAAGAGAAGATAGATTCTCCCTGTCTGCACTGAACTAATACAGTAATAGTACAACCTGACCTAGTTAGCCATCAGGCTTGCATCGGGGCGCCCAGGGCTGTGGGCTTGAGTGATAACGTCGGCAGCCAGATACATTTGCCTAAAGCTAAAATCTCTATCCCCTGGAAGCAAACAACCATTTTCAGTGTAAACATCTTTTAATTATGGCTAGTGTTTGCTGGGTGGCATTAACCCTAATATATCAAATCCTGTTTGCGCAGCTGAGCAAGGCATGCTCTGATAGCTTGGCGTGCAGGTTTGGCAAACAATCAGCCGTTTGGTTGTGTGTTGGGGGTGGGGGGGCATCTTGGTGCCAAAATAGTCTAGGATATCAGAGAAGCAATGTGTTTTAAATGAAGCAGGGAAGCAAAGGTTCGACTACTGTTGGTTCTAAACACATAACATTAGATTCATCTGTGCCGGTGCATTCCAGAAACTGGTACTGTAGTTCAGCATGCCCTCACAAGCTCCGCAGATCGTTTTACCCGGGAAGGAAGGGAAGTAAATGGGTCCTTGTTGGATTGTAATGCGTGCGGTGAATAACACAAAGCCGTAATCACAAACGGACGAGGGGCATCTTCTGCGTTACCTCACAATTTGTTCAGAGACGGGTTTATTCTGGAACTTGGCGGGGAGATCCAGGATGGGTTTAACTGTGAAACACTGGATGTCTTCAGCAGAAATATTAAGGAATTAAAGTACTGTAATTGAAACAAAGTGCACTTATTCTAAGTACACTTAATGACAGAGTTAAGGTGTGTGGTTGTGCGCACAACAAATCAGCTCCCCTGAAACGTAAAGTGACAGTACTGGGAAAAGGGAAAAAAAAAAAAAAAAAAAATTGAAACGTTGCTAATGGTAAAGAAGCAAATAATAACAGTGTGTTTGTATCTGAGGATACACTGTCCAGGGGAGGTCTTGGTGTCGTCACTGGGAGGAGCGGTGGTCTTCATCTTCTCCGCGTTGGGGAACTGGGTGAGCAGGCGCGCCTCAAAGTCCTCCCTGCGCTCGTACTCCTTCCCGCGGTAGATGAACATCTTGTTCTGGAGGACAACAGAAGACGGCGTGAGAGGTTGTACAGCTAGGGCGTAAAACATACTCTGGCATCTAGACAACGGAGTATCAGAGCGCATGGTAGTGAGGGGCAACGGCCACTGGCGTTGTGTGACACATGTAGACGGCAAGCTTTCATTTGCATTCACACAGCTGACGTGTTCAGATCGCAGATGTTCTCTGCATCTTCTTTTAGATATCTTAAAATCCCTCGCTGTTAACTACTGTAATGCCCGTTCGCCGTCCATAGTTTAAAAGTTTATACTTGACAAAATATATAAGTATTTATAACAAACATTTTCCTCCCAAATGTTTATCTTTTTAAGGGAATGCACACCATTTGTGTGTTTGATATGACAAATATTACTGTAGACCTTAGTTCTGATTGTCGCTGGCGTAAGACACGCCCACCTGGCGGTCTGGACAGTAGACGGCTTGGCGACAGCTCGTCAGCGATTTGCGAGTTGAATACGTCGGCGGTGTCAATACAGGGTAAGGAACACACGGTGTGCATTCATTTGCATACACAAACCCTTTTACACATTTTAATACTGTACATATCTGACAGTTAGCATCAAAATAGCTTGAAGTGTAACTGCAACTCAGCTCTGAGCCTGACTCCACCTTTGATGCACAACTTACAGTAGTCAACGTTCAGTTGTCAAGTGAGGGGAGGGGGCCCCATTAACATTACCATTTTAATTTGATGACGCATGAATGAGGAGTCCAGGGCGAATTTTAACGGATATGTCGTGTAGTGCCAAACATCCAGACGTTTGTAAAAACTGGAATTATCTCAATATTAACACCAGCATGTGCGTTTCATCACAGTGCAGGGCTATTGTTTAGTTTACATCTCAAAAAACACAATTTAGGGTGTAGTTACACTTTAAGACCCAAGACGTTTTTCTAGCCCTAAGACACAAAAGTCTAGTCATCACAAAACACAAAAAACAACAAAAACATCTTGCTGGCAACTGTAGTGTCCTACACAATACAATCGTTTGGCTTCTCTCTAGCGCTAAGAACAGTGGTGGCCAGCAATCCATTTTAATGATGCTATAGTAATACGCCGACCGTCTCAATCAACCGTCAATCAGTGGCTTGGGCGTTGAGAACAACAGGCCCCTCATCACACCGTTCACAGCACCCGGTAATAACAGCTTGAACCAATCTTGGCATCAGCAAGCGCCACATAGCTGAGAGAGCTACTTATGATTCATTCATGGCAGCGCTCAGTGAGCTATGCACCGGCTTCACACAGTGAAGGGAATTCTAATGTTGGGATGCTCTTTTAACGCCACCCCAACAGATACATATAAAGCAAAATGAAGGTATGTTCCCCCCACCACACAGTAAAGCGAATGGACCTTTCGCCAGAAGCGAGTTAGCCACACCCATGGGCGGGTCTGTCAGACAGTTGACCTACATGGTTCTGGGCTGACCGTAACACCAGAGACGACCAACATTGTGGCATTAACAATAACGGAAAACAGCAGGATATAGCTACCTGATGGTTTCAGTTTCTCATTTAAATCTAGTAGCCTATAATTTAATTTAAAAAGAAATAAAAACGTTTCCCTCCTGCAGTCGATACATACCCATGGCCAACGCAGTGATCCTTGTTTATCCGACAGTGTGGCGCGTAGCAACCTATTTCGCCCTTCTGATTAGTGAGATTGCCTGTCAATCACACTCTGGCGAAAGGTCCATTCTAATGTTGTGATGCTCTTATAAACCCACTCTAACAGATACATATAAACTCTATATGTATATAGACTATAAAATTGAGGTATATGTTCCCCCCACCCCCAAAAAAGCAAGACGTGTGTGTGTGTGTGTGCGCCAAGTGGCATGTACATCTCAAATTCCAAAGTCATTGAATGAACTGGCACCATGAAATATGCATGGGACCGATTCCACATTTGCTTTGACAGATAAGGTGACAAAAGCCCATCGATTTCTAGAGTCACTCGTTCTAATGAAAGGGAAAATCAGGTAAACCCACACAGAGCTGCAATTTCAGTTGATAATTGCCAGATTATATTATTTGTAATTGTAGTCTAAATCACTCAAAACCAATTTAGGAAACTGGAACATCTGCTTCCATGGCATATTGCTAGTCAACTCACATCAGAAGACAGATTCACATTGTGTGGTTTAGCATTCTAGTGGTGCGTATGTGTGTGTGTGTGTGTGTGTGTGTGTGTGTGTGTTTGTACGCACGCTCATCTCAATGTCACAACCCTCATTCTCATTATCCTCAAGCCCAGACTGGCCAGTTATGGCAAAGAAAATCACTGTCACCGAGCAAATAATTCATTCTCAAGTTGTCTGTCTTTCTTGGGTGATGAATATAAAGAGATTTTCCCTTTTGTTACACAGAGGCCCTGCAAGGTCTACCAGTTAGTGTTTAGATATTAATACAATACAGTGAAAGACAATTTCAGGATCTAACAATCTTCCTGAGGCATGCTAGTGACTGCTACCAGGAATAAGGGTAAGGGCTAAACTATGGTTAGGTGCAAAACAATATATTAAAATATTCACTGTCACACGCATGTCACTCAGCTGCAGGCTATAAGATATAACATAGATGAGGTTTCAGCTGATGTGGAGGTAACATTACTCAAATGTAACACTTCCAGAAGCCCAAACTTTGTCCCTAGCTGACTGCATATGACTGAAACAGTTTATATATACACACACACATACAGTATGTATGTGTGTGTGATGGTTCATGTAATGTTGGTTCATGAGTAAAACATTACACCTACCAGCCATAACATGGGCAGATGATCGGTTCCGACCATAACATTATAACCACTGAACAAAAAAAAAAAAAGAGAGAGAGAAAGAGAGACAGAAAGATAGAGAGATAGAGAGAAAGAAAAACACTGGCTCGATTGCGCCTTCGGATTCCAATAGCAACAGGGAGAATTTCACAATTAGCAAACACCCTGTTGTCTAACCACATTAACAACTAATACATCATAAGCAGTTGAATTAAGCACCCCTGTGTAAAATCAATTCTTAAAATGGGGTGGTGGGGGAGGGGAGTGTCTGAGGTGGATACAGATGCCTTCATCAGAGCTATTGACTGCCTGCCTCCAACAATTGACTATTCCCGAGGCTCAGGCAATGCCATGACACAAACTGCGATATGGAGAGTAAAACCGAAATCCCTGCAAATGACATTCATCTTAATTAGCAGCCTGCAGATGAATATTTCCCTATCTGCTCAGGCAGAGACGGGAGCATTAATATGTAATTATGAAACTTATCAAGAGTGGATACAATCTCAGCACCACTAAATAGCACAATATGAAGGCCATCATGCTCAAGAACAGCCCATAATTTTCACATAACGAATCTGTTTTCAGCTCTCCAACAAGAAAAAAAGACTTGGTTATATAGCTGCCTTCATTCAATTGGCAAATGGAAAATAAACTGCTTAGTAAAATTTGATATAATGTACTAGCTTAGCAACTAAGCTAGTGTCTTATTTGTAAAAAAATTAAAAATAAAAGTACATTTTCAACCGTTGTTGCATGTGAGAATAACCAAATTATCACATGACCAAATCTCTGGATTGTGGATGGATGAATTTGTATTATTTATATTTGAATAAATGTACATTCTAACAAATGTCTTAAACTAACCACACACTAGACGATTCAGTCAAGTTGCAGGACCACACACTTGGCGATCATCCCAAACGATGATCAGATGGAGATTTCAGGGACATGGGATCTCACAGAAACTTGAGCAAAACATGGAGGTGGTCTGTCAATTATGCCGTCAAAACACACATTGCCGTTGCCGCAGTAGCACTTATATGTGCTACAGTACATACCATGCACAGATGAACAAAACTCTGGACGTAGTCAACTCATGAATGAGAAAACAGAAAAATCATGACTTGTTTATTTAATTTTGCAGCGCGATCTGGAAGGTAGGCTACAGCCACGGAAGCTACGTAGCCCATCTACATGGTTGCTAGTATCTATGGCGACGTTGTTGTGACTCCCAGTCAGCTCACGTCTCATTGGCTATTGCGAGATAACGCTGGCGTTCCAATCGCTGTACCCTTCACACTACAGGATTCAAATTTTGGGAACCTCCGAGCAGTCGGCAACGATAATATTCGGTCTGTGAACACCTCACACTACAGGATAATTTGGGCAGATGATCGGTTCCGACCAGCCTCGCCCCTCGCGATTGTCGGGAGAGGCGAATCGGACGCACAATCGGGCTAAAAATCCTGTGGTGTGGGGCCAGCTTTAGAAAAAGTTTTGCCTTGCAAAGGTTTAATAAGCGATGCATGCAATACAAGAGACAACCTTCCCTATGGAGTTAGAGTAGGTGGCATTCACACTGATGAATGCTGAGCACATCAGAACATCACCTACTACGTTACCCGAACGTATGTATTATTTTGTTTCATTTCAATTTTAATTAACCGAAAGCAAAGACAGGCCGGGCAGATGCACCTGCTCTGCTGTATTCTGCATAGTACGTCAAAGGCAAAGGAATTAAATGCAGTGGAATTTATGAAGTCCTCAAGGGTTAGATTTCACCAGTGGGCGCACGCCCTCTCTTTAATGGGGTTTCCGCCCCCTTGAGATGAGTGTGTCTGAATACTGGAAGAACCCAGTTAAATAGCTGTTATAAAAGGGAGAAATGGTCAGTGGATAGGAGTGAATGAAATCCTGGTCTGTACACGCGCACGTGTGTGCATGCGCTGATTAAAATGGCTAGAAATCATGCCCTAGAAACAGAGCTCTGACATCCAATAACCATCACTACATGACTACATGAAAAGCACGCAAATTATCCTGTCTCTCCTGTGATCTCCCAGGAAATACCCGTGACTGAAATCTTTAAAACGTAAAAACCTGCTATGCTACCACATTAAAATCATATATCTGAATGATAATATAATTAATGAGGAGGGGGGAAAAAACAAGCGCTCCTTCAGAGACGCACAGCTTATGAGAGCCTAACGCCGCCTGATTTCCACCGGGCGCGATCCGTTCTTGCTGCGTCATCTGCACTGCAACCTGTCCCACGGGCAGCGTGTCAGAGGCGGAGTGTGTTGTTGTGTTTCCATAGCAACAAACCAAACCGAAATTAAGAGTTCTGTCTAATTGGCAGTTGGTCGCTTTCAGAAGAGTTTCAGAAGCGTCTCCGTCAAAAAATAGAACTGCCGCCTATTTTCAGCGGAGCCGAGTGGAGAGCCGCTTCTGGGACGCTCCTGAGAAGCTCCTGAGATGCTCCTGGGATGCTTTTGGGACGCTTTTGGGACGCTTCTGGGATGCTTTGGTGGTTCACTTGCATTGAAAAGATCTCTCGGATGTTCTCAACAGCACCTCCAGATTCTCATGAGGTTGACAAGCACATACCAGAGCTCCGATTTACTCAATCTGGGAACCCGTCGGCTACATCATCTGATGGCGATTACGCCTCTGGAGGCCAAGGTCCAACATTTTTGGGATATTTCCAGGGTTCAGGATCTCCTAGCCAAGACGTCCTGTTCCATCCGCGGGTCATTGTTTTTTTACAATCTGTATTTCTATTTGAGACGCGAGAATGTAAAGTTGGAGTTGAGTTTGGCAAATCTTTCTTAACAGATATCCACATATGGATGCTAATAAAAAATTGATATTGACGTCAGACCATATCTGTTAAGATTTGTTTTTTCTCCAGAGGTTGCATTCAGTCCACACACCATTTGCTCTCAATAGTTGTGATTGGACAATATTCAGACTACAAACATACTACTAACAGAAACCAGGACGTATTCGCTACCAATATCTTACGTTGCTGCGTATTTCTCTGCATATGCAGAAATCTGTTTGTAGAGATTACGCTCAAATAGATCGGGTTACGATACAGACAGATAGGAGGGAGGGAAAGAGAGGCTCGGGCCTCTCTGATTTCACATCTTGTTGTTGTCATCTCCCCAACCACCTTCATATCTCTCTCCACACTGTTTTCTCCCAGGGAGAGAGAGAGAGAGAGAGAAACAGACATTCCTCTCTGCCAGCCTAAAGGGCATCCGTCCAGCAGCAAGTATCTCGGATATCCACCCCCCCCCCCCACACACACACACACACACATGCCATTCCGTTTCCCCCCTTACAGCCCACACGACAGACAGACGCTTAGAATTCACAGTTTGAGAAGATGGGCTGAGAACCGGAGCAGATGGGTTTCTATGCAGCGATACACTGCTCCAGCAACCACCCCCCAACCCCCTCCCCACCCGACGACTTAGAAATAAAAAAATAAATACAAAAACAGAACGTTTTGAGTGTTAGGCGTGGAGTGCATACTATATGTATCGGCGGCTAAGGTACGACGGAAGGGAGACATGGAGAGAGATACTGTAGCTCCGGCTAAACCTATTGATTATCTGTTTTGGCGAGCAGTTCACACACGCTGAGTAAATATTGGCAGAGCTATCAGCTGTGCGCAGGTTGCAGAAGTGTGTGTGTGCGTGCGTGCATGTGTATATGCTTACCCTGAGAAAAGAAGGGAAGCCCATACCATAATAACCAACTGCAAAGTAATCTGGTTTGGGCCGGATCACTTTCACGATGTTCTCATAGAACTGAGCCTGCTTCCGCTGTTGGGAGACAAGGTTATACATTTCAGGACATTCGTTGTTGGAGTTCAGGGGATACATTGAGATTAATTACACTGCACTTAAATACACTGCACATAAAGACAGATTTGTCTCGCGCACACACACGCATGCGCTCACACACACACACACACACACACACACACTGCAGCACTGACTGTACAGACAACAGGCCACAGATACAAACACAAGACGTGTGAACTACAACTGTTACTTTGTATTTTGTCTGTATTGATTTCCCTTGCAAATAACATTACTTACCAAGGATGCGCTGAGCTGCTCAAAGTCAAACATCTCATTTTCGTACTGCTCTGCGAGCTCCTTACCCAAAATGATGGCTTCCTCCCACATCTATTGCACACACACACACACACACACACGCCAATGAGGGTTAGCAGTGATTAAGTACAATACGCTTTCCGAAAGAAACATTTCCTTCACAGCAGGAAATGTAATTGTAAATGTAAACTAAACTGTATTTTTTCTCAAATAATACATCTTAAATCCAATTGAGCACACACACACTGCTTTGTGTAGTACTGGATGTGTGAAGGAATATTTTGTCGACATTACTTTCTCTGATCCAATGAGCTATAACAAATACCCTTTTAACATTTTAGAATTGATTCTAGTGATGCACTTCCCCACAAGCTGCGGTCCAGTCCGGTCCAGTCCGTTCCAGTGCGGTTTCAGCTGGTGTGTGGATGTGAGGCACTTCAACATGCGGAGAGGCCTTTTAAGTGGCTTCCTGACAGAACAGCTATGGCTTTACTGAGCACAGCCACGCTTGTGGTGAATCCAGCTCTCAGAGAAGCCAAAAGGGGAGGGGCAAAGAGGTTGAGTCAAGTACCTAGTACAACTCTTAAGGGATTTCTTACTAGCGATTTATTTTTCCATTTTATTTTTTTGTTTAAAGTCTCCAACCCGGAGGCAGCTAAAGGTGATGCCTTCAAAGGTGCTTTCATTTCAGGCGCTTTTGAAGGCAGCGCTGGATATATCCTTAACCGGGCGGGGTGTACATCCCACAATACTTTGTGAGAATTCTCAGATGAACTTGCACTGAACCGGGTTCATTATAACCGCCACCTTGAAAGCCTGTCTCTAAATACAATTCTTTTTTAGCACCTTTGGCCAACCTGGACCCTTTCAAAGTACAGGGACTATACTCTGGCAGTTAGCAAGTGCTGTCTTCCACTTTGGGCACACCATTAAGCACAGCCAGTAATAAAGTGCGTGTCCTCATACATTGGCAGCCTCTCTCGCCAGCGTCCTGTTGACTTACAGCTGGCTGGAGTACCGGGGATTCAAACCTGGGCACTTCCAACGGAGTCTGGCTGCAGCGCGGCTACACTAACATATAAATGGCCGTATTTTGTCCAGAGAAGAAGAGAGCCTGTGCCCGCGCCCGGGGGGGGGGGGGGGGGGGGGGGGGGGGGGGGGGCGGGGGGGGGCGGGGCGGGCGCGGGGGGGGGGGGGGGCGGGGGGGGGGGGGGCGG
>JAODUE010004195.1:0-10737 GCA_027564755.1 Amblyopsis hoosieri
TTCAAAAGCTATGATGCAACTACTCTACTTGGGCAGTCTAATGACAAACAATTGAATGGAAAGTAAAAGGATACTTTGTCTTTTATTGATAATAACACTTTAAAAGGATAGCCCCATTATATGGGGGTAGATTTCTATCAATATTATTCAAGCGCAAAAGTATAATTCACACAGGTCACACAAAATATTATAACAAATGATATCCATAGGCTGTTAATTTAAGTGGTCATAGTTGGCACCCCTAAGCATGCTGAAATTGTTTGCCCATATTGCGCAGCAGCCAATGACCCGTAACAACTGGCCAACTGGCTCAAAATCACGTGAAACTTGTTAATGTGTTGTCTACGTGTCTAAATTTAACATTGGAAATATGTCGTCATGTGATTTAATGACTCAAGGTTGGGTGATTGTGCAGGAAATTGTCTGTTATTTTTAAACCCCAATGTTGACAGGTATGCCCCAATGATGTCTGCAAAAGAAGGTAGGCTGTGCACTACACCTGGGATAATGGGATTTTTAAAGAAATTGAAATGTTTGACTTGATGTTTTTCTTTTCAGATGAGATTATTCAGTTGTCGGATAAAAGACACCTGGGAGCCAGACATCTTTCTGGCCTATTTCACTTGATGCAAATCAATTTATACTTTTAAACTTAAATTTTTCTATTTTCAAATAAACCCACCATTAAAATTATAGACTGATCATTTCTTTGTCAGTGGGCAAACATACAAAATCAGTAGTGGATCAAATACTTTCAGTTTTTTTCCCTTACTGTATCTTATTGGTCTGCTGGCTGCCTGTGTTTTGTGCTGGCTAAACCCTGATGTTTCTAGCCTGTACACGTTAATACTAGTGGCATGGAAAACAGGACATTCTAGGGAGAACCGATGCCTCGGCCGGGCTTTGTATTGTTGCCTGCAGTGCCATATTTAGAAATTACTGCTCCTAATGAAACGTGATGAGGAGAGAAGGATAAATGATCATGCATGTTTTGAGTCAGTTGGTATAACTGAGAAATAAAACAATTCTTGTACCGTCGCTCTGCTGTCTGCCCGTCTGTCTGCCTGCCTGTCTCTGCGCCTGAGCCCCTCGCCACACACGTAGCGTGACAACTGGCCAATCAACTTTGGACAACAGAAAGTTCTCTTGTTTTTTTACATGTATGAAACAGCTTCATCTAAAACTGACACTGACCAGAAAACACTCTTATCTTACTAGCGCTAGTTGGGGGATGAGGGGGCGGGCTTATATAGCCTAAACGTGGCGTAATTATAGGCCCTATTGTGAATGTAAGTGGGTGCATTGGGGACATTTGTACCGCTGTCTCCGAGATGACAGTGCTGCCTCATGTGTGTTAATTGGTGATAATAGAGTTGCAAGCTTGACACCTCTCTCTTCTAAAGGAATAGCCTACCCAGAGAAAATACAGACACCCCAACTCTCTGTAAATACGGTTCAAATCCACAAGGAGCTAACATAGGCCGAAATCATTGCAAGATTAAACGGAAGCGCAAGAAATATTCTGTGCCTATTTATATTCTGGCTGGATAGTCTCAATTCCAGAGGCGGGTTTGGAAACAGCACCAGAACAGCTGATCTACTGTAGCGCCCGACTCCAACATGCTTCAAGGAGCTGAGGGAGAAGCTGAGAGGGGGACCCCCATTAAAGTCGGCATTAGAATTTGATGACTTATGAGCGTAGTGTACCGCTGAAAACCAGCCAAGTCCTGGGGTGAATTACAGAGGATATGAAGCGCACCTCCTTTTTCAGCCCATAAAATGCAGATTTATATAAAACATTTTGTCAATATTAACACCAGCACCAGATCAATCCTATTACTTTGTTTAGTTTAAACAACCCCTTTTAGGGTGCGGTTACACTTTACGTATTGTGGTGCAGATTGTGAAAATACTATGTTGCCAACCTGTCAACCACATTGCTGTGGATCCTTTTCAGACCCAGTTAATTGAAAAAGAAAAGAAAAACATTGATCTGCAGCAGGAGGTAAAAGAATTAAAAAGACTGCGCCACTGGGAGAAGGGGCAACTTTACCGGTGAGCCAACAAAGGAGACTGTTCAGTTGATTTCAGCACCTGTTTCTATCCATGTATCTCTATTTATTCTAATGTATTACATCGACCACATTGTTGCATCCTCAAATGCCTGCCCTAGCTTAGTGATCATTGAATGTGTGTCCTAGCTTAGTGTTAGTGATTGAAACTACTAAGACCATGCGTGGGGAATGGTTAGAGAAACACTTGAACGTTTTGAACCATAAAGGTACAATACATCCTGAATGTATTCACAGCGGATCATTTTGTCCACATGTTACAGCCTTACTCAAATGGATTAAAGTCTCAAATTCTACACACATAATGACAAAGTGAAAAAAGTTTGTTTGAATTTTTGTACATAGCCTTTGCACAAAAACTAGATAAAAAGGGAAACACCTAATTGTTAGACGTATGAAGAAGCACATGTACAGTGAGACAGCCAACAATCAAATGTAAGCCGTTTTGTTTTCAGCTGGCTGAATGTTAGAGCAAATTAAACATAGTAAATATCTCTGGTCTCTCAAAAGGTTTGATGGCACTAAGACACGCCCACTTTCCCTTTAATACATTGCCTTGTGTGTTTTGTGCTGAATATACGTGTTTTAGCTGTAATGTTGGCATTACTAGTTTCTGTGTTATGGAACAATAACTACTGAATTGATACATGCATCAATTACAATAAAGATTGGACACCCTTACATAAAGTTAAACATAGAATGCATTGCTTTTATGCTGAAGCTATGAAACATATTACACTGGTAATATGCACGGGTGTGCTTTTCCTCCATGTTACTTTCCACAATATCTTTGCTACATAAACGTCTTCGTGCCTTTTGTTGGTGTTGGATGAAAGATAAATGTAGAAGTAACATTAGATTAGTTTCTCAAACTTGACAAGAAGATTGACTATAATGAATTTAACTAACCGCGAATCTCTAGTGATTGGGTGCACTGCAAAAATGCCCTATCAAATATAAGAGTGCAAATATATTAGTTATGAGCTTACTAATGCTTAAAACAGGAAAAACTGGCTGCCGGTGCAGTAAGTGAAAATCTATTGATAATATTCCTAAAGTGCACATGTACTTAAATTAAGTCACTAGATAAGCCATTTATATTAGTGTTACGACCTGGCTTAAAGGCCGTAAACCAAACAAACCAAACTCTTAACTAAGTAACAGAATAACCCAGAATGAGGTGTGAAAGTCTGTAGGTGTATGTGCTGAGTGTTGCATGCTAACCAAACTAAGAAACAAAACCCAAACAAACAGAATGTGTGGTGCCAGGAGAGTCACAATGTTAGTGTGCTGGAACACACCTAAAGTATATCGGTGATCTGCCCAGGTGCCCTTAATTAGCCTAATCAGGCTCTTGACAGCCAAGAAGGACCACAGGCCTGCTGAAACCAAGCAGGGCTGTGACAATTAAACACAAATCCAACTAGATTAAGTCTAAAAACAAGATTATAACACTAATTTAGATTAGAATTTTAGTTTTTTCAGTGTGAAATTACTTTGGTCAGGTTTCTGTTGGGTTTTGCCATCCCATCATTGCAGTTATGAATATTTATTCAGGGAGTTTTAGTGACCGTTAATAGGAAACTGTGGGTATAATTGGGTGGGACAAGACGCTTGTTCACGGATGCTGGATTTCAAGTAGGTTGTGATTTATAAACGGAGAACCGGCATGGGATTTGCGTGCAGTTTTATTTAAATCCAAATATCTTTGTGTTCAGTTAGTACACAACATTTTAGTGTGAATTCTATGCACAATATTACAAACAAGACCCCTGATAATACAAACCCTAGGTTTGTCACGATAAATGTTCTTTGTTGGTTCATATTTTGTCCCAGAAATAACCGCGATAAATAGTCATTTTAAGAAAAGGCGAGGGTGGAATGGCTGACTAAATTATCCAGTGTAAAGGAGTCAACAAGGGAGCCGTACTCCGTACTTAATTGTTTAGTTTCTGTTAGCAATATGTTACGCTAGCATAAAACATGATTGCATAGCTCTTCTGCATAGCCTATATACACACACACTACTAAATAAACAAAGTTTACATAGGCCTAACAACCTTTATATAGTTCTGTATAGCCAATGAAGAAAGAACAGCCAGGGCTTGAGAATCTACGTTGCCGCTTCAGTGCATGGTCTGTGCAATTGTGTGTTTTAGAGGCAACGATCGAAGAATCCTTGCTTGCAAACAATGTTTAGGTAGATATTTAGTACTTTAGTCAGAACGCTTTAGTACATTTAGTTGCAGTAATCTAGTGCGGTCTTCACTGCATGGTGCCAGCTCTATTGGCCTCATCTTTTTAGGTGTTCCATTGGGCAAACCTTAAGCTAGTACTTTGTAGTATCACTTCAGTCGAGCTTGCAAGCGACCGGAGGAGATACAGTACCAAACTGACTATGCATGCAACATTTGGATTGAAACATCACTGCGTAATTGGCTAACACAGACATACTGGAAATTACTAATGCGCCCATATTTGTCCACCAAACCAAGCAGTCTTAAACATAGTACATTAATTGGTAGTGTCTGTTCATTAATTTAAGTAAAGTGAGTGAAGTAAAACTAGTGCCACAACCAATGCAGTCCAGAAACAAATTGTATTTATTTGTTTGAAATACCGGCATGTACCGCCAGCCAAAACAACAAATCTTCACAGTGAGGGTTTGCCAGAATCAGCTTGTTATTGTTGTGCTTGAGTCCAAACCACAGTGGTTTTGAAACCTGGGGCTAACCTAACCCAAAAAGAGGAATAAATAAAAGACAACTTCTTACAACTCAAACAGGTGAAAATAAATGGCTTCTCCACCCACCCAGGACTGCACAAACGTAATCTTCAAAACCCAGCATAAGAAATCTGTGTCACATCCAGTCCACTTTAGGAAGCAGGAAATGCACCTCAGCTGAGGCCAATTTATAGGCCGCGCCCACAATCACCTGTCCAAACAGGAGCTCCACCTGTAACAAAGAGCAGACAAACAGCACCACCCCAAGGCAGGGAGGATAACTGCACAAAACACATGGCCATAACACAATGGCTTTTTCTTAATTCCAAGTAAGATAGGTACATACTTGTGTTCTTGAGAGGTACGTTCTTGCAAGAACGCGATCTAGATCTAGATTGAGATGCATATTTTTGGCTATCGTTCTAGGCTATTGCATAATACCTAGGGAGGACAACACTGAACACTTGATAGCCTGTGAGGTATCATGACTATCCCGGCCTGTAAGTGGGACCTCACATCTACAAAATCGTAGTAGCAAACGAATAGAAGTTGGCTATCACGTGGATACCAAAGGGGTAGGGGATGTGTATTTCAGGGTAGATTCTCATTGACATGAGAGGGTTAGCAGATGTATGTGTTTTTGCCCACAGCTGTGACCATTGCAATTATTAATACAAGTTCTATTATATGAAGCCTAAGTGTGGGAGTCTTTTTTTCCTACTAGCTAAATAAGATCACGACACTACGAAACAAGTTGAGTGAGTCTTAAAGTCAGATTGCAGCCACTTGCCCTGGCTGATCACTTTTTGATATTTGGACATAACATAATCGCAGATTTACGAGTGGCAGCCAGCAATATAATATCCACCTATATAAACTAACAAGGAGAGTGAAATACCATCTACAGTCTAGTCAAGCTAAATTGGGTCTGCACCACAGTACTAAATGTAACAAAGTAAAGCGAACTTTATTGAAATACTGGTATCACGTTCAGCTGCCGTCATTACAGGCAGCTGAATGTGTACTCGTGGCGTATGTCATCCCGGGCTGCCAGCATCCTCAGGGGATTCCTGGACGCCTGCACGTTACGCGTCGGCCTCACCGCGCGCTTGTGCTGCACCATCTCCGAGGTCAGCTTTGGCGTCTGGGGCCCAAAGATGGCGTCAAAGTCGTGTTCGGTTGCTTTTACTACTTGCTTTTACGTTCCAAGCAAGTTCCTATTTACATTACAACTACGTTGCAACTACGCACTATGAGAAGCATCATTAACCAGAGCACAGCTGACAATTTTACTGCTTCGAGTTACGAGGATATGCTGTCACCAAGCTGTAATAATGTGGAGACCATAGTACAGCTTTTTAATACACGGTGCTCCTCTATTTTGGAAATAGTGCTTCCTTTTAAATGGAGGCATATCTCCTTTGTTAGATCCTCACCTTGGATAAATGATGAAATCCACAGTTTTAAGCAGATCTGTTGAAGGACAGAGCGCTTATGAAAAGCTGCAAAATTAGAGGTCCATCACAGACAACTTAAAGACCTGTTAATCAATTTAAATGCAATAAGTGGGAGTAGGGAGAAAGTGCTTGGCCAAGACAATTCTTATTAATTAATATTCTTTAGCCCATCCCTAGAGATTGGGTTTATTGGGCAAATCATTGCGGTTGAATTCATGTGTTTCTGTTAAAGGAAGATCCTCTGGACCTTCTGTGGATTCACTAGGTTGGGTGCATATTAAACGTTTGGTTCCAATTCGGAAGTGAGGAGTCATGTCTATGGATTTCTGGAGTGGGGGAGGACTCGGAATGAACCGATCGGGAGGTATCTCACAGGGTACTCCTCTTCTTCCCCTCCACCTGACTCCATCTCACTCACAGGATCAGGTTCCACTGGAATTTCGACATCGCTCACTGCCTCAGAAGGTTTTCCTCCTGTGTCTCCTCTGGGTCTGGGGTCTTTGATTTATTGTTTGTTTTCAATCTGTTTTGTTTTTTATGTCCTTTGGTGGAGGTGTTGTTAAAGAAGGCCAAGGGGAAAGAGCAGGAAACATTGGAGACGTACTTTCCTGAGTGGAAGAGGGAGGACAGCCTTCTCTTCCTTATTGGTGTTTATTTCTTTGAGACTTAACGTGTTTTTTGTCGTGAGGTGTTTGCTTCACACCTGGTAAACGGAGGGGAATCCTTGTCCGAGAATTGGCAATCCTCTTCCCTCTCCCTTGTTTGTTGTGGAATTGTGCAATGTTTATGCTTTTCTTGGCAATTTTTTTGTTTTTTATTTTTTGGTGTTTCCCCTAATAAAGAGGTTATGAGTTCTTCTGTTGTCTATTGAGTCCTGTTTTTATGTTTGTTTGAGGTTCTTTCATGCCCATTCCGTGGGGCATAAAAAGGGTTCAAGTTCGTTTAAAGTGTCCTGAATCCCTTGTTCAGAGTAAATAGATATAACCCAGATGCTACCGCTAATGCTAAGGAATGGGTCGATATCAGGCTTCTAACGACCCATTCAGTTGAATCAGGTGTGTTGGAGCAGGGAGACATCTACAACATGCAGGGCTGTGGCTCTCCAGGACGAGGGTTAGCCACCCCTGATCTATAGAATAATATAATTTCTCAGAAGAAGGAAAAGTATTATAGGATCTGTGAGTACATTACTCACAGGTCTAATCGTGTTTTATTAAAAAAGCCAACAGCCGTTGGGATAAAATACCTTTATTTAAGAGAGTTAATGTTAAAGAATGTCTGGGAAGGTATATAGCAAGCAATTTAACAGTAGCTAATAAAAAATAGTTATTAAGGTGCAGTGTAATCTGATGTGTAGTTAGGGATCGGCTCAAATGGGCTACATGGTGGGAATTTTACAACCACATATTTTATTGATGGACACATGATTGGCACAATAATAGAGAATACATAAATGTGACACTTTCTTATCTAAACTACAACGTTCAAGGTTCATCTTTTCTGACGTTGGTTCATATGGCTTGCAATGTCATATTTACTAATAATGTGTTTGAGGAACTCAGGATGCTGTGGAGCATTGGTCCGGAGACAGAGGAGGTCCCAGTGCCTCTCAGGTCCACACAGCACTGGTCTGAGACCATGCATGCTGTCCAATAGAGTCTGGCCCTCCATGGTGCCTCCAAGGAGAACCACCAGCTGTATGGCCCCTGTAGCTGTCGCCTCTCCTGTCAGTGATTATAGCTGTAGTGCCACCTCCTCTCCTAACAGCTCCTTGGGTCCTCAGCAGCCAGGAGGTGAAAGGCTGACTCTTCGGTGCTGCACTATAAGACTGTAGTTCAGTTTATTATATTTATTAAAATTACATGATGGTAAATCAATACTTTTGTTTCATGTATTTGTTTTGTTTTACTAGAATACATTCTCAATTGTCCCTGGCATTGATGGAGTAATTTGAAACAGTTTTGTTATATAACCAGATAGTCAAAAGCAAAAGGCTGTAATGTGCCCAATATAGCGATATGAGGGATAGGAAATGATACTGTGCTTAAAATGTAAATTAATAATTACAAAAATGAGCAGAGCATGCTTAATCCGTGCTGCTGATCCATCAAGAGGATAACAAGAACTTGGTCACCATTTCTAGCTTGTAGCAGTCTGTAGAAGAGCACATTCACTGATGTTCCTTGTGGCTGTAATAATGATAGCCTATTTGTAATAGTCATATCTTGTTAAAAATTATACCATTTGCGGCAGTGGTAGTGGGTAGAGCGGTAACAGGCGATTGGAAAGCTGCTGGTTTGAATTTTGTTGCCTCCTGGCCAAGTGTTGAAGTGAGCGCCTTGGGTGGTCAGTAGGTTGGAAAACCACCAACAGCCAGGGGTGTTGCTTTGATCAAAAGCCAAGGCATGGCAAGTTGACATGTCAATGATGGGTATAGGTTTTATGTTTTTATTTATTATTTTAGGGGGAGACATATTAAGTGGGGGGTCTGGGGGAGCTCCCTCACATAATGTTGAACGTCAAACACTTAATTTCCTGCATTCTGGTGAATAGCTATGCACTTTCATCAAGTTATAGGGGTATAGTCAAGAGAAATTACAAAAGGATTAGTCACAGGTCAGAGGAGCTGGTTCCTTCATAAAACAATTATTAAATATGATGTTTCACATGGAAATGTATCTTTATACGTTTTACCACTAAACAGTATAGACAAAAATCCCAGTTATAAAAGGATTCAATATATTTAATAATGAAATACTAAATATTCTTATATTCTGAGTAGGCTATGAAGCCACCTCCAGATAGAACAAGAGACTTATACACAAGCCATTTACACAACAAGGAGACAACGTGGAGATGGTCAACAGTGGTTTGTTTGTTTCTGGGAAAACTACCTTATCCAATGCTTAAGTTTAATTATTGCTGGTGAAATAGCTCGTTCTATCAATCCGACATAGCATCCAGACATCAAACGTAGCTCTCTACTAATCTGACAGCTATTAATTAGTATAAAAAAAGATATAAAAAATTTAAAGAAATTAATATTCTAGATTAAAGAATTATTATTTAGTTTTTTATCTTAATAAACCTGTCTCACATATTTTATGCGTAATAATGCGTTGGTTAAGATGCTGTATTTTATTGGTATTATAAAAGATAAAGTTATTTATACAAATGTGGATTAAAAAATATGTATTTTTTCCTGCTTTAATATGGTCGACTTGCATATCATTTCATGCAAAATAATGCGGCTGTTAAAATGTTGTAATTTATTTAATAGCAATCGTAAAAGATAAAAAGTTATTTATGATCGTGGTCTGTCGGGGCTTTGACATGCCAAAAGTGGAGGGTGTGTGCCGGAGGTGCGAATCTCGCAGCAGTCTGCAGGGTATACTGTAGTTTTTAAATGTGGTGGTTATTTATTTTTATTGTTAGCCTAAAAGATAAAAAGCTATTCATGATTCTGGGGTGTCTGTTGTTCTTTGAAGCCACATATTCGTGTCTCACCATATCCGATATGGTGAGGGTATAAACAGGGAGTGTGTGTGACACATTTAGTTGTCTATGCAAAATAGGCTTAATGCTAGCTAATATGGGATGTTATAATATTAGGAATGACCTTCAATTGGTGTACACTTTTGATGTTAATAAATACACAGATGAAGAACCATTTGAACACGTGATGCTCTACACTTTAGAACGCGACGAGCAGCAGAGGGAAACTAGCACTTTTTAAGACTGTTGTGTAAAGCGGGTGATGTGCGATCTTGAACCTAACGATGGAAATTTCATGATTACTCATGGCTTCACATAATCAGTGATGAGGGAGGCGTTTAACGTGGACTGCTGTAAATCTAGAGATTTCCTTATGATAAGCCATTGTAGAAACATCTATAAGCTGACCGGCCCCTGCAATACACTGGTTCATGCTATGGAACGAGCTCAATTATACCAACCAGTTGTAGGGCTGTGCAAGGAGGATTTCACTAGGTTAAGAAATGTCTTTGCGGAAATACAAACGGCATTCATAGCCAGCCCGCAACCGGCTATACAGCCATGGTCTTTAGAAGTAGTCATTGATGGCCCAACAGATTGCTACGGTGGAGGGATGCAGTCATCTGTAAGGTTGTAAGAGATAGCGAAAATCTACCCCCACACATTAGACGACCCCCGATAATCGCGCCTCGATCCTCCGGAACAGATGGCAAGGTGGGTCTGTGGGGGCTAGGTGTCAGGTTGTGTGTGTGCAAAAGCATTTGTAGGCGTAACTCAAACAGCCGCTATAAAAACCACCACGAAGGAAACACTGAATATATGGAGGACCAGGACTGCCATAATAAAAAGTAAATATATAAAAGTACAAGTAGTACAAGTAGCGGCGCTGACATAGGTATATAGCTTCTTCATTTTAGGTAACCTAGGCTAGGGGTGGTAGTAGTAGCTCCAAACACACCCCTATAACCAATCCGGCTGTGGCCTGAGG
>JAODUE010004196.1:0-2500 GCA_027564755.1 Amblyopsis hoosieri
GTGTGTGTGTGTGTGTGTGTGTGTGTGTGTGTGTGTGTGTGTGTGTGTGTGTGTGTGTGTGTGTGTGTGTGTTAAAGGGTCTCTACATGGAGCAGCTACAGAGAGCAGCTGCACCTGCCCTGTATGTCAACGAGGGGGTCCAAAGCAGACACTCAGAAGGAGAGGTGGCTTTCACACCACTGGCCTCGCTAAGCTACTTTATTTCCCAAAGACAACAATGACCAGGAGACTGTGGAATGGCCACAGCCACAGGGACAGATTCTATAGGCTCGGCGCCCATGGTCTATGTGGCCTACAGATTATCTCCAGACTGAGCCATCTACATACAAGCTTATTGGACTTCCTGATGTCCACTTGTTTTTTTTTTTTTTTTTTGCTCCTAAGTTTCCAGGATGCTTTTTTTTTTGCTTTTCTGTTTTACACATAGAAACAGGATCCCTCGTGGGGGTTGTTAGGAGGTTACAAGGGAGGGTTGTAAAGAGGTCAGGGAGAAACTCTCATTCTATTTCCTTTCGCTGGCCTTGGGAAACTACAACAACCACAAGAGTTGCATATTTTGTGTGCCTCTTCTGTTTTCTCTCTTTGTATTCGCAGTTTGAATGGCCATTTCTCCCAGATATACTGTACATTATGTTCATTTCACTTAGATATACTGTACTGTACATCACTGTATATACTGTATATGCATATACTGCATACAGTAATGTATTGTGTATTTGAAAGAAATTCATTGCAATTGAAACTGGGGAAAGCCCTGTCTTCTCATTCTCATTTTATACATTTATAATATGAGAAATGTGCATGAACATTGTACATGTATAAAATGAGAACCTGTTGAGCTAATTCTGTGAGAATAGGCCATAATGTATTGGGTCTGGAAATCATCATCTTTATGTGTTGGGTGTGCTAAATTCTCTGCAGCACGACCTTCTGCTGGTATGAGAACCAATTGTGTCTACAGCTGTGAGTCAATGCGTGAAAAGGTTTGGAAAGCTGTGTTATTAATTGTAGAGTGGCGTTTGTTCTCTACCAGCCACTAATAACACAATTTGTCTATGTTTATGAACTCTCATTGTTCTACTTGAGTAGACCTTTGAATAAAGCTTGACTAGATTATTTCCCTAAAATAGCCAATTTATTTAGATACAGTATATGAGTACAGTGAATCTGACTAAGATGTACAGTCATCCTGTTGTTACTGGTACTACATCACTATACAACTTCAAATTAACCCTTGATAACTATCAGTTTTAACATGGAAAGTTACCTGCTTGAAAAGCAAAAATAGCATGTAATTCAAATGGAACCCAGCTGATTGAACTTTCACTGCAGCTTCTCGTTTGCTTGTTATTTGTTTGTTTAACAAAATTGCAATAGCATATTTTAAATAAAAAAATAAATAAATATGTATTGAGTTTTGAGAATGTTTTATAGAACACAATCATGCTCGAAGGTCGGGCCAGGTGCAGTGAGTGCATTGAGCAGAAAGTGAGCTCGCCTAAACCTGCGGCGCACTCTTGCTCATTCACATTCACAGCAGGGCACTTACAAGAGAATCTTTGATACCAACAATGATATTGCTCATAGACACGTCTTACCTGCTGCTCAACATTTCTACATATCTTATCTTTCCTTCTAAGCACATCTCAGCCCCTTGCCACATCTATCTCTTTCTAACGTACATGTCAGAAATAATCAACAGTCCTTGTGGGATGGCAAAAGAAAGATTATTATAGATGTTCAATGCTTGTAGAATTCTGCGGGATCATGCAACAGAAAACACAACTGCATTGTTGCTGTTGTTTATTAAACACTGCGTTATGCAGTGCTGTTGCTATTTACTTCTCTTACATCAAGTGTTGCTTGAGTACCATGTCATATACATAATACTGAAATTGCAGATATCTAACCAGTAAATATTAACCGGTTAAAAATATATAGTATTAACTGGTGTTGTGGTATTGGACAGACAGTTATATTTCCACAATGCAATTGTCACTCAGTAAATGAGACAATAATAACAATCAATTTGTCTTTAGCTTCAACCTAACACTATATGATGGGCTCACTCTGCAGCTGCTCTGCACTGTGGAAAGCAAACAGCGTCGTGCAGCTGGGCTCCTCAAGACAGAGAACGGGGAATTTTAATCCCACTTTTTTTGGCACCAGTAAGATTTATTTGGTCATAAAGAAAGGAAAAGCACCCCTCCATCTGAGTAGGATGTGAAGTGAGAATGCAAGCTATGCTAGCAGCCAGTTGTAGGCTTAAAAACACACGAGAGGTCAAAGTGTGCAAGGAAAGTTTAAAGCAGATAGATTCTAATTTGCTCATTTAGTGGCGCATAACTGGCATGCCTGGGCAGCTCAGCTTTGCTCTGTCATGTGCATGGAGATAAAAACAAACATAATACAAAACACAGCACAAAGCATTTTACACAGTGACATCGCTCTCGGTGTATAAATTAGGAGGCTGGCTAACCTACATGTGTCCCTCATCTAC
>JAODUE010004196.1:7500-10736 GCA_027564755.1 Amblyopsis hoosieri
ACACCTTGACTCATACTGTGCATAAATCTAGGATCTCGATTGTGGGTCCTGTAACTTAATACTTGCATGGGAATCTCCTCTTTTCAAGTCTGTGAGAAGTTACATCAGACACAAAGAAAATACGCTGTCCACAACTCTTTAACCACTCCTTATAGCAGTTAATGTCTTCTCTATCTGTAAAACATGTTACCACCACACACACCCACCTAAAAAAAACAATATAACAAACTATATGCTTAAAGTACTTAGAAACAAAACAGTACAGGATTTACAAGAAAACAGTAGTCTGGCTGTGGGACATTTTGTGTGCTGAGGCTTCAAGCCAAGAAAGCGTGGGCTTGACTGTGTCTGAAAACCTCATGCTGACAAATGGCCTCTCCAAGTCCACAACCTCAGAGGACAAGGCCTCTGGTGCATACGACTCGATGTGCTACCTCTGTTGCTGGCTGAATCTGATTACAGTCAGGCCCTAAGGACAGTCGGGTCATTGAGAGCGCAGAGATGAGCAAACAATGAGATATTATCTAAAGGAATCTCTAGCTTTCCAAAGGAAAATGGTCCCTCTCAGTGTTACATTGACGATAGGATCCTCAACCTGACATTGAATCAGCCATTTAAGAAGAATGAACACTGCTACCCATTCATAGATACTCACTAAAATAATAAGAGCTCTTTTTTCACCCTTGTTTAAGACATATAAAGGGGAGCTCATGATGCTTTTCAAGACAACACTGTGCAGAAACTGGAGCATGCAGCTGACTCATGAATATACAATAATTGGGTATTGAATGAACAATAGATAATATAGATATTCTCTTTCTTCTTACAGTCAAAAAATAAGATGGATAACAAGTGTAAGTGTGTGTGTGTGTGTATGTGTGTGTGTGTGTGTGTGTGTGTGTGTGTGTGTGTGTGTGTGTGTGTTTTATCATTAAACTGATGCTTCTGTCATGTTTACCGTTATAGTTCTATGATATTTACAGTGGTGCAGTATATAGAACGAGGCGACAGGTGATTGTGAAGTCGCTGGTTTGAGCCTCGCTAACTTCTGACCAAGTGTCGAGGTGTCTCTGAGCAAGATATCTACTGGTAACTGCTCCCAGTGGCCATGTGGTGCCTTGCATGGCTGACACCACATCGGTGTGTCCGTGCGTGTGCGTGTGCGTGTGCGTGTGTGTGCGTGTGCGGATGTGTGTGAATGGGTGAAATTGAGGCAATCCTGTAAAACGCCTTGAGTGTCTGGAAGGTTAGAAACGAGCTATATAAATGCAGTCCATTTTCTATATATGCGTTAATATATTAAAATGTATAGCCTATGTTCGACATTTCAATAATTGTGTCAGTTATGTTGTCCACATGCAGTTATTCATTTCAATTTTATTTTATTAGGCCAGGGGTGCCCAATAATCCGGGTCCTTGATATCTACTGCCCTGCATGTTTTAGATAATCCTATGGGCTTCTGCAGAGATTGATAACCCATTCAGTTGAATCAGGTCGGAGCAGGGATAGGCTACATCTAAAACATATGCAGGTAGGTAGATTCAGGACCAGGATTAGCTACGTACATTCTTGATCTTTTCTAATAGTGACATCTTGTGGACACCATGCCTATTGCATTTAACATGCTCATTCTGTTGTCGAAATCCTTAAGAAAGTTAGAATAGGATATAGTAAAAGGTAGAACATGGTAAAAGGTCATGGTAAATTATATTTACTTAGAGAAAGGATAAAAGTAGCCTAGTCATGTCGCGATTCAATCCATTCAATCCACTGTATTTTTGTTTTTTGGATAACAATGGATAATGTACCCTATCAGTTTATAGTCTACTCGCGAGATTATCCGAGTCGCGAGAACTGGTCTTGCGTTTTTTTTTCAAACTACAACTATGGAGGTGTTTGTAAACTCTCGAGGTAAATGACTTACATCGCGACATTACAATGCTTGTCTGCCAAGCAGCAAGAAGGATGAGAGGTTGAGGTTGCTTCATAGCAAGCTAAAGAAGAAGGATTAGAATCAATTGATAGTAGAAGTTACACAAACCAGAATACCTGCTCTGGTTACACGTTAGCCGTGGGTTTCCAGTTGCATGCAAAGTGTGATTTTAAATCTGCACCAGCAACTATACAAATTGTATGTGTCAAGCGCTTACCGTTAGCTGTCAAGCTAGCTAGCATAGCCATTTCAGCAATGGCGTTGAAACGAATTCAGAAGGTGAGTTCTCGTTGTATTTTGTGTAGATTCATTTAAGGCACACATTTTTTGCCTGTTTGCGGTTTTTATGTCAGTATGAAATCTTACTGATCTGTTATCACACATTATGCAAGTCAACGTTGGCCTCCTTGCATCTTTGTTGAGCTCCCTTTTAAAAAAGAATAGACAAAGACGACCGATGGACTGGCCTGTTGGCGCATTGCTTACCTGTACTGTATTGTGCTTCGTTTAGCTACTGAAACGTGCATACACTACAGTATGTCATATACCCAGCTAAACTTGACCTATCCGTGCAATTGCTGAAAGAAAAACTGATTTAATGTGGGGATGGGAAGAGGTTTGGTTTATTAAAAATGTTCCGCAAAAATGGTTGAGAGATGCTTTTATTCGTGAGGTTGCACATAAAGTGCTAGACCGAAGATGTTCTTAGCTAACCGTACCGTAGTTATTCGAAGCCAGCTGTTACCGGTAGCAAGTTGCCAACATTGAACCTCAATGTCAATGTTGCCATATATGGGATGGCAAATGGGACACTGAAGCAGGCCATGTTGTGTATTTATATAACAGAAAGGGCAGGCTTCATATGACGTGGTGTTAAATAACAGCACATTTTCATTTAAAATATTGAGTGTTCGGGTCTGTTTTATATGTTTAAATGCATAATGTTATCTACACATCTACGATACCGTTCACATCATTCTCATTAAGAAAGCCTTCAGAGTTCAAAGAGTTCACTTTCTTTTGCCCTTTTATATGCCTGCTGAACTTTTTCTGAAGTGTAGCTTTACTATTTTAGCAGCAACAACAACAACAACCAGAAGTAGGCTATGTAAATGTTGGCAGCTGGTCAACTTAGGAAATCGTATCATATTTCTGCTCTTTAACTGGCCACGAAATTGTTAGGCAACTAGCAAGGCAGTGTGTCAAACTTACGTAGCATAGTTGAGACATAAACAGCCTGGGGGGGGGGGGGGGGGGGGGGGGGGGGGGGGGGGGGGGGGGGGGGGGGGGGGGGGGGGGGGG
>JAODUE010004198.1:0-10734 GCA_027564755.1 Amblyopsis hoosieri
ATCACACCTCTCCAGGTGTCTCCATCATTGCCCACGTGCGCGTTGAAGTCTCCCAGCAGAACTATGGAGTCCCCTACGGGAGCCCCATACAGGACTCCATTCAGGGTCTCCAGGAAGGCCAGATACCCCGAACTGCTGTTCGGTGCAATACAATCATCTTTCATTCAATTCTGGCAACCAATGCAGGGAATATAGGGACCCTATTCCATGCATTGGTTGATACCGCCACGCTACTCAGAAATTTATTTTTTACTAAGTAGCATCGCTACTGCCCAACACTGTCTATAGGACAGGTGAGATGCGATCTCTCCGTTTGAACAGTAAGCGGGCTGCTGATTCATCACTCCTTCTTGTCGGAACACGTGCTGCTACTTTATGAATAATCTGTATTTTATATATTTTAGGAAGACCATGAAGAGAGCCTGCTAGTGATACATGCACGTATGTGTCTCTGTCTGCCTGTGAGATGAATGGTTGCACTTTAGCAATATTTCTAAGGTGATAAAAGGCAGTTTTAGTAATATTACTAATGTGAGATTCAAAATTCAATTAAATCGATTCAAAATTCAGGATCAATTAGTACACCAAGGTTTTTGCTAGTGGCTTAGCATTGTGTGCCAGGGATTGTAAATTGGTGTACATCTCCCTCTGGGCCTGTGCTTTAATTATTAAAACATATGTCTTATCTTGATTTAATTGTAAATAATTGTGTGACATCCATAAGTTGATATGATCTATGCCCTTAGCCAGTTTATAATTGGGCTGATGTCAATAGGTGATACAGAGAGGTACAGTTGTGTAGCCTATCATCCGCATGACTATGAACATGTCTCCCGTGTTCTGTTTTCCCAGTGGCAGCATAAATATATTAAACAAATGGGTCCCAAAATGGAGCCTTGAGGAACTACACGTTACATTAGTATTAGCCGAAGAGTGATCACCACTGGAGACAAAATAGTCTCTGCCATAGGATTTAAACCAGAACCACTTCTGGCGGTGCAAAGCGCACTGTTCCAATTTAAGGATATGTCCGTAATGACTGTGTCAATATATTAAATTTCAGAATTTCATGCATTTTATATCAGAATGAGAAGGCACACGTTTAAGATGGAAAGATGTAATAAAAGCAACATTTGGTAATGATACTAAATAGTGTTGATGACTTATTCTCACACATGGTTATAAAACACCCAGGTAAATAGGCTATGCCGCTACACTTTTACACGTCACTGAGCAATACTCGCCAAGCCCATTAAACGTAGCAAAGGCTTTCAAAGTAGTTCAAGAACGTTTTGAACGTTTCTGAGGAAACGGGTCGTTCAGTAAAAAAGTTTATTGAACGTTCAGAACGTTCAGTCTCCTGAACGCAACCAGGGTTTCTATATTATCTCGGCGGAGCCAGGCTAGCATCTCATAGCAGCTCAGTGGAGTGAACCGTCCCTGGACTGGCTGATTCAAAGCAAAGCGACTTTTGTCTGTGGTCCTGGGTCTACCACGCCCGTGAACGCAGGCAGCAAACGTTTTCGAGGAAAAGTGTGGTTTGGTTATTTTGTATTTCATTTGGTTCAGTTGAAAATCTTTACTAAACGTAGCAAACGTTTGGTTTACCGAACGCACACATGAGACAGTCGGCTATGGCGTCACCAAGTGACGCGTTTTGTCAAAAGAAGGAAGTAGAGCACATTAAATATGATCAATATGCAGCACATATAAATACAACGAATGTACAACGTTCTCCGGCCCAGGTGAGTGTACGTGGATGCTCCAACTGCTAGTTAAAATGTAATGTGCGGTCTATGTTAGCGTTTGGCGTGTATTTAAAGACGACTAAAGAATGAATTATCCTTCCTGCTTTATATTAGGACCGACTCTTGTTATGGTTAAGCTCAATTTCTTGTATAAAAGCTGTTAGTAACCATCTAGGCTATTGTGGACTGAGTGGCTTTTGATTTGTAGTGTTAGCTCTTGTAAACAAGCCCTTCAGACATCGTTCTGGTTGGATGTGTGTCTGCCTCCGGGGCTGGCAGGACCTGTTCAGCTTGATATTGTCCAATTGGATAAAAGCGTCTTGAAATTGACTAGTAGTGATATAATATCGCAACCATAATACACGACCCAGTGAGTGATAACGATGCGGTATGTTCAGATTCATTTTATTCTAATTTCATTATTATTATATTAAATAATAATGTAGTCTGTAGCCTGTAGTTCTCAGTGCGTAATGGTTCACATTTTTACGCGATCGTGTTTTACAGCCGCAGCACGCCTCACTGAGTTCTTCTTCGACGGTGATAGAGTCACTAGATATGCCTTTTTGTTGCGCTGTCGGACCACGTGACCTATTACGTCCCTATAGGAACAGCTCATACAGAGCTTGAGGGCTTCAGGTGCCACCCTGCTGGGCAGACTACTATAACGGTCTTCTGTTCTGTTGTAGCATATCCCAGCATGCCTCTGTGATGTGGTGATGATTTGCCCACCTTCAGCCTCACCCTGAGTACCATCATCATCATCATCATCATCTGAGTTTGACCTCTGGTCGTCATGGCACCCCTCCCTCCTGGGATAAGACTGCTGGCATGTTTTACTGGAGAGCAGTGGTGAGTCTGCCTGTCTGCCTGTCTGTCTGTCTGCCTGTCTGTCTGTCTGTCTGCCTGTCTGCCTGTCTGTCTGCCTGTCTGTCTGTCTGACTGTCTGCCTGCCTGTCTGCCTGCCTGTCTTTCTCTTTACGTGTCGGTCTGTCTGCTTTACCTGTCTGTCTGTCTGTCTGTCTTTTTCTATACCTGTCTGTCTGTCTGCTCCCCAGTAGTGTATTTGTCTAAACAGGTGAAGTATTTACTTATCTGGCAGACAGACAGAAGGGGCACGGTAGTCTCTAGGAAACAGCTCTCATTACACAAGGTGTGTGTGCGTGTGTGTGTGCGTGCGTGTGTGCGTGCGTGTGTGCGTGCGTGTGTGCGTGTGTGTGTGCGTGTGTGTGTGTGTGCGTGTGTGCGCGCGTGTGTGTGCGTGTGTGCGCGCGTGTGTGTGCGTGTGTGCGCGCGTGTGTGTGCGTGTGTGTGCGTGTGTGCGCGCGTGTGTGTGCGCGTGTGTCCGCGTGTGTGTGCGTGTGTTTGCGTGTGTGTGTGTGTGCAGAGTGATTACTGAGGTGTGACCTTTACCGGTGAAGGAGATGAGAGTGTTGTCTAAAGCTGCAGGCAGTGACCTTCCATCTTGAATGTGTGTGAGAGATTAAGGTGGCCTTGTTGATGGCATGTCTAATCTGGTGTCTAGGTGTGACACAGTAGTGGGCACAGCTGAACATACAGCTGGCCAACATGTTGACATGACACAACAGTTTGACCCCTGACCCCTACTGCAGGTACAGAGGTCTGACCTTCACCTTGACCTTCCTGCTGTATGCAAGCTTCCACCTGTCCAGGAAGCCTATCAGCATTGTCAAGGTAACCAGTGTTAGACCTGACATTATAATATGGTGATGATGATATGCAACATGTATTTATTAACATGGATATAACACATGCAACTCCATAACACCAGGTCTCTATGATGGTCCACTATATATCTGCTATGGCCTTTATGCAACTTGTATTAAACTCCTGCTGGATCAGCTCTTAGATGATGAAGCAATTTGCTGTTGTTGAGGCTGCTAGCAGATACTAGTTATCAGTTATCAGTTATTTACTAATTACTAGTAATTAGTTATCAGTTATTAATGATAAGTTATCAGTTATTTACTAATTACTAGTAATTAGTTATCAGTTATTAATTATGAGTTATCAGTTAATATTAATTTATTTGTTAGCTAGTTATTAGTCCTAGCCCCAGCACAGAAGTATCTGCGTCGCTAGAAGCCTGATGACGACCTCTTCATTAGAGTCAGGTGTGTTGGAGCAGGGAGACAGCTAAAGCCAGTCCACATGTACATTTAAACACCTATCTTCTTCTACGCGGTTCGGCCTTTCAACCACACACAGACAGGGTATACCATCCAAAGATGGAATGACTTATCTTAGACATTTAGTCCATATTCAGTGTTCAGGTGTAGACAGGGGAAACGTCAGCTGTTACCTCCTTTTGTTTGACATCAGTGTGCGCTGTTAGTGCTAGCATAACATTAGCATAGTGCTGAATTGACCTGAATGAACCTTCCATACTGTTTCCTCATTTGTGTGTGTGTGTGTGTGTGTGTGTGTGTGTGTGTGTGTGTGTGTGTGTGTGTGTGTGTATGTGTGTGGTAGAGTGAGCTTCATAAGAACTGTTCTGTGGTGAGCGACGCAACCAGCAGCCTTCCTCCTCCTCGAGAATCTGACTGCAGCTGGAAGCCTTTTGGTGTGTTCCCCTTCTTACCCCTTTATCACCCCTTTTTTACCTCTTTCATACCCATTTCTCACCCCTTTATCACCCCTTTTTTACCTCTTTTATACGCATTTCTCACCCCTTTATCACCCTTTTTTACCTCTTTTATACCCATTTCTCACCCCTTTCTCACCCCTTTTTTACCTCTTTTATACCCATTTCTCACCCCTGTATCACTGCTTTTTTTTAAAGGGAAGGGATGTAGCGAAGGGAGCGTGTGGAGGTATGTGGGGTAAGGAGTTCCTTGAGGTAGGGAGGGGCGTCACCGTGGATGCACTGGTAAGTGAGGAGTGAAACCTTGTACTCAATTCTGAGTGAGACAGGGAGCCAGTGCAGTGATTTGTGGATAAGGGTGATGTGGTCATGTTTGCACTCTCAGTAGGATCCTAGCAGCACTGTTCTGTATGCACTGGAGGTTCTGGAGGCTTTGTTTGATAGCAGGGAGCAGATGGAGTCTATTTGTTTTTTTGGAAAAAAGTGAATCTTTGGTTTGGATGTGGTTTATAGTAGAGAAAAACAGTGACCGTGCATCTCTCCAGGGACCTTGCATAGTCCTTCTGGTGCTCTCTGTAGGCCTGCCTGTGAACGGTGAGTCCTGAGGCCTTGAGACGCAGCTCAAAGACACGCCCAGATGTCTTCCTCTCCGCAGTTTGCAGGTGTACCAGGCGGCTGAGTGCGAGAAGGTAACAGTTCTGGTTTTGACAGGGGCGTGGATATCTACGATGCTGCTCAGAGACTGCTTGTAGAAGTCTACCGAGTCAGTGGCTGAAGAGAACACAGCAGAGGATATATGCAGGAGGTCTGTGGTCAAGGTGTCTGGATTAATCTTCTTCAGGGACCTGAAGCAGATTGATTGCTTGTCTTTGGAGTGAGAGGAGGGAAATGGCAGTTCCAATGAGATGACGTTGTGGTCAGACACACCCAGATCATATACCAGATGGTTACTAATGGGGGCGGAGTTTGATATAACCATGTCCAGTGTGTGCCCACTGGAGTGTGTGGGGACATCAATATGTTGTTGAAGGTTCAAACAGTCCAGTAGTTGTAAATACTCAGCTGCAAAGTGGCAGGAGGGGGTGACCACGTGAATATTGATATCCACAAGTATAATAATATTAGCAGAATATTTCCTCTTTATCACTGCTTTATTACCTCTTCATCCCCTCTTTATTACCTCTTCATCACTCCTTTATCACCTCTTTATCACCCCTTTATTACCTCTTCATCACCTCTTTATTACCTCTTCATCACCCCTTTATTACCTCTTTATCACCTCTTTATTACCTCTTTATCACCTCTTTATTACCTATTTATTCTGTCCCTTTTGGTGTGGTCATCATTACATCACCCTGTATTACCCTACCTTCCACCCCCACATAACCCTACCTTCCACCCCCACATCACCATACCCTGCACCCCCACATAACTATACCTTCCACCCCGACATCACACCCTACATTACCGTCAATGTTTCCTACCCCACCATTAGACCATTTGGTCTGGTGGTCTGGTGGTCTGGTGAGCTTCAGAGGTGCTGAAATGTGATTTTCTGTTCTCAGATCAGAGGAACTATAAACAGCTGCTGGGTGCCATGGATTACTCATTCCTTTGTGCTTATGCAGTCGGCATGTACCTCAGGTAACCCTAACCCTAACTACTGGCTTCTAGTTAGATGTATCTCTTAAGTAGTACCCTGTAGTTAAGATAGATAGATATCTGTCTATCTATTTGTCTATCTGTCTGTCTGTCAATCTATCTATCTATCTATCTATCTATCTATCTATCTATCTATCTATCTATCTTAGCTACAGGATACTAGATATTAGGGGTGTAACGGTTCACCACATCCACGGTCGGTTCATATCTCGGTTTTTGAGCAATGGTTCGGTTCATATCGAGTTGTTTTTTTTGTTTGTTTGATACAAGAGTTATTCCCAACGTTGTATATGTTCCTATTTACGGAGAAAGGGCTGTACGGTATCAGACTATTTACGGAGCCAGGGCTGTATGTACGGTATCAGACTATTTTTTCAACACGCACAGAGAACAGTAAGATAGCAAAATACGTGGAGATATTTGGTGAATTTGAAAGATGTGTAAATATCTTACAAATACCTTTTTAACTACATAATATACTGTAATTAATCATACTCGTAACCATGTCATAACATTGTAACACACAGAATAAATGGGTCTAGTATTGATGACATCATTATGACCTCATCACTACTACTTACAGTGGCATCATCGGAGAACGCCTGCCCATTCGGCTGTACCTGACGGTTGGCATGGTAACCAGTGGCCTGTTCACCTGTTTGTTTGGTCTGGGATATGTTTATAATATCCACACTTTGAGTTTTTATGTATTTGTACAGGTGAGAATGCACACACACACACACACACACACACACACACACACACCGTCATTCTAACCGATAACATGCAGCTAATGGTCTGGCCTGTACCCCTGTGTAGGTAGCTAATGGTCTGGCCTGTACCCCTGTGTAGGTAGCTAATGGTCTGGCCTGTACCCCTGTGTAGATAGCTAATGGTCTGGTCCAGACCACAGGTTGGCCCAGTGTCGTGACCTGCATTGGGAACTGGTTTGGGAAGGGACGGTAAGAAGCATCCTGTCGGCTGCATTACTAGTGTGTGAGGTGGGATGTGAGCTGCTCACCCTCCCTGCTGTGCCACAGGCGGGGCCTGGTGATGGGCATCTGGAACTCCCACACCTCCGTGGGGAACATCCTGGGCTCGCTGATTGCAGGCTCCTTCGTCTCGTCCAACTGGGGCCTGTCCTTCATCGTCCCCGGGGTCATCATCGCCTGCATGGGCCTCGTCTGCTTTCTGTTCCTCATCGAACGTGAGTGAGGGGGAGGGGCTAACAGTGTGAGTGGCAGGTTGATGTGAAAAACTTCCCTGTGACCGTGTGTGTGTGTGTGTGTGTGTGTGTGTGTGTGTGTGTGTGTGTGTGTGTGTGTGTTTAGACCCCAATGATCTGAAGAGTGGCCGTTTCCATGGTGCTGCTTCCTGCCATAATGTGAGCTGTCAATCATCATAAGATGGTTTATTGTATCACTGCTTCATCACACAACTATCTTCATCTTCATCACATGACCATCTTCATCACTTTGTTTTGTAACTTCAATGCATGTTTGATTCATTAATAATTTGATTCATGAATGAATATGGACTTTTAGGTTGCAGTAAAGAGCCGTAATGGATTAAATGGACACAAGGATCTCTACCTGCAGTACAAAGATGGCAAGACGCAGGTACGTGTTGTGTGTGCCGACTACCTCATAACCATGGTAACCAGAAGAACAGTCTCAGTCTTAACATGAAGATTTATTTATGTCTAAAATGTTTCATGTTGCTGTGTTGAGTACTATAGATTGTAGGAGAGGGTTTATACTCTTTCTGCATTAATGGTAAATAGTTACCCAGGCCATTGAACCTGACATACCCATATATACAATATATGGACCTGACATACCCCTATATACCATATATGGACCTGACATACCCCTATATACCATATATGGACCTGACATACCCACATATACCATATATGGACCTGACATACCCCTATATACCAAATATGGACCTGTCATACACCTATATACCATATATGGACCTGACTTACCCATATATATACCATATATGGACCTGACATACCCATATATACCATATATGGACCTGTCATACCCATATATACCATATAGGGTGTAGGGTACAAATTACTTCAAAATTGGGGTTTGTATAATGTATTCCTCTTGTTGGGAAGGGGATGGGGAGATATAATAAAATTAAAATAAACATACCTTATGTATCTCTCTTTCTCTCTGCCTGTCTGTCAGAGGTGTGACACCGAGCTGTTGTTGCCTAGCAACAGAGATGGTGGGTGTGTTCCGGTGCAGCAGGTCGTTGTTGTGAAGAGCGAATCAGAACCCTCAGCTATAAGCTTCATGGGAGCCCTAAACATCCCTGTACGTGTGTGTGTGTGTGTGTTACTGTTTATTACTGTGTCTATAAGCTTCATGCTCTAAACATCCTGGTGTGTGTGTGTGTGTGCAGGGCGTGGTGGAGTTCTCTCTGTGTTTGCTGTTTGCTAAACTGGTCAGCTACACATTCCTGTTCTGGCTTCCTTTGTACATCACTAAAGCAGGTAACTACATACACACTAATGCACTATACACTACATACACACTAATGCACTGTACACTACATACACACTAATGCACTGTACACTACATACACACTAATGCACTGTACACTACATACACACTAACGCGTTTATCTAAAGCGGTGTACATTTATCGATAGAAGGACGGGTGAAAACCAGTAAATGTAAGCAACCAATAATATGTCAGAATAATTAGAGCATCTTGTCATCATGTCTACTATCATGTGAATATGTCATTCAATCATCAAACAAAGTTCCTAATGGCCTGAATAATAAAGTGCTTAAAGCTAAAGTACATAATACATAATAGCAGAACAGGATATATTTATTTAATTTTATTTATTTAGTGTAGTTTTTTTAAAAGAGAGAGAAAGAAGAGAGAACAAACAATCAAAACCATTTGAGGAAGGACCTTTAATTAGGCTTGAGTACCAGGAGATGGAGAGGTCGCTAGTCGAGGAATCAAGATGATCATGAGGAGGTGTGTCTTGAGAAGGATGGGTCGTGTTTCAGCAGGCCAGACTGTTGCTGGGAGCTCGTTCCACCATCGTGGTGCCAGGACATGACATTCAAGACTACAATAAGCGAGTCTAGCCAGTCACCAAGTGGTGGTACAAGGTGCTCTTGACCTACTACCAGCGTCTTGAATCGGATGTGGGCTGCAATGGGGAGCCAGTGACGATCTCTGAGGGGGGTTACATGGGAGAACCTGGGGTGGTTGAATACCAGGCGGGCTGCGGCATTTTGAACCCACTGTAAGGCTCTGGTAAAGCACGAGCATGTTCTGAAGGGTGTCTATATGATACTTTAGACATTTTACTACAATTTTTATGCTGGAGCAGTGGCACAAGCGGTATCTCTCTGACCATATGGGCTTGGGTTCAAATCTGGCCTGACCACAAACCACTCGTTCCTCTCTACAGATACAGATACTACACTGTCTTGTCCATAAAAGAACCAAAAGTGATTAATCGAGATAATGCCAGCAATGTGAGCCATTCATTTTTAATGATTCCCAACCCTAATATACAGTATACATACACACACGATACATACTAATGTCTTGGCGCTGAAGGAGGAGACCTGTGTGCGTCAGTCAGCCAATGATGTTTGTTCTTGGTTCCTGCAGCCCACCTGGACGCTAAGACAGCAGGTGACCTGTCCACCCTGTTTGACGTGGGAGGAATAGTAGGTGAGTTCTCGTGACCTCTTTGTGATTTTTAATGACCTTTCAGTGACTTCTATGTGCAGGTGACATGTGTACGTCTGGAGTCAAACCTGACGCGTGTACGTGTGTGTGTGTGTGTGTGCAGGGGGAATCCTTGCAGGAGTGATCAGTGATCATTTGGGGAAGAGAGCGACAACGTGTGCCATCATGTTACTGCTGTCTGCCCCCACAGTAAGACCCTTATTAGCATATTACAGAGACTCATTAACATATAGGGCCTCATGTGTTAGCGCCCGTTTTACGCCTGAAAACAGGCGTGGTGTTCTCTGCCTCTGAACAGCAGGCGTTATCTCCGTTATCCCAGTTAACGCACTTCTTTGAACAGGAGAAGCAAGAAGTGACAAGATTGGTCCCAGCAAGACAAAGACACAGGCCGTGCTGAGAAGAACCCTAACCCTAACATAGAGCAGCCTACCTAGCTAACCCTAACATAGAGCAGCATACCTAGCTAACCCTAACATAGAGCAGCATACCTAGCTAGCCCTAACATAGAGCAGCATACCTAGCTAACCCTAACATAGAGCAGCATACCTAGCTAGCCCTAACATAGAGCAGCATACCTAGCTAGCCCTAACATAGAGCAGTCTACCTAGCTAACCCAAACTCGCCGTGTTAACACCAAGTTCAGAGGGCGGGGCCAAGCGTGATCAGTCACAACTTTTGTAAAATGCGATGGCTCTAACGTGCGTACATGAGGCCCATAGTGACTCATTAACATATTAGTGTGACTCATTAACATATTAGTGACTAATTTACATATAGTGACTAATTTACATAGTGACACAGCTCATTAACATATTACAATTACGTAACTCATTGACATATGACATTATACTGACTCATTAACATATTGATATATAATACGTCATATACGGGTGTCTGTATGTGTGTGTGTGTGTGTGTGTGTGTGTGTGTGTGTGTGTGTGTGTGTGTGTTGGGATAAGGGTGTTGATATAGATCA